>JAIUZE010006765.1:0-47624 GCA_022085475.1 Heliosperma pusillum
TTTTCTCGACTTTTCAGTCAACTTTGACTTCCGTTGACTTTTCCCGACTCGTCTCCTAAGTTTGAAGACCGAAATTTTATTTAAAAAAATAATATTTTTGATTTATTTTTATTTAGATTTATGAAGATTTATCATAATTTAATATAATTATTTTGAATTTATTCGGAATTTAAAGAATAACGTTTACGGTTTTAACCGAACGTCATTTAACTATTCTCGACTCATCGTAAATCTCGTAACAAATTCAAAACTCGACTTTGGCATGAGTCACACGCGCGTGTCATCATTTTCCACTCACCATTAGATATTTAATGGTTTGATTAAACTAATCAAAATATCTAGATATTTATTAACTTTCTCGATCAGTTAACGAAAATTACGCAAATCGTTTACAAAACTGACCCGACAGTCACCATATCACACGGTTTTTCCTCTCTCTTTGACCTTGATATTTTCTTTCTTTTCATTACAATAACATAATATCTTGATATTTAATGCAATTAACTTAATATCTAATTAATTACGGTAATATAATTATTATACCGGGTCAATTCCATAACAACAATTTCAAAACCCAACTCACTATTTTGGCCTATAGACACCCCCCCCCCCCCCTCACGCTCACAGCACTCCATTTACTCCAACCTTTTCATTTCAACAATCAAATTAAGATCCAAATTCACTTTCTTTAATCGTTCTTGAGCTTCTTCGGCGTTCTTCAGTCCGTTCTTCATCGTTCTTGAGCAAAACCTTCATAAAACCTTCATTTCTTAATTAAATCCGTCCTAACTTATATTTCTAGGATCTCCGCTTCGCTCCCCATCTTCTCGTACGGTTTATTTTCAATTCCGTCAAAATCGTTTTCAACACTTTAATTATGGAAAATCAAAGTTTTAATTCTAATAATGTTTTTCTTGTCATTTTTTATAGGGGAAGACTTTGAAGACGAGTTTGGTGACTCGTATATTTTAGGAGAAGATTAGAAGACGGGTTTCTTATTTTCTTAGTTCTTATTATTTTGGTGCTACTTGATTTTAGCTAGCTAAGGTAACGATTCCGAGTTACTCGACGGATAAATGTTACATATCTTTGGTTTTTCTTTAGTTTTGTTTCATCTTTAGTTTTGTTCATATTATTATGATTTTTATGATTTTTAGTTAGTAAATGTTAAGTAGTAGTTAGTATGGTGTTTTATGATTTTATAACATGTTGGTTGTTCTTGTTATATTTTATGATTTCTTCATGATGATGATTGTTGTATGATGGATGGTTAAATTGGTTGTTAAAATGGGTGTTGATTAATTAAAAACATGTTAGAATTAATTTGGAAATTTGGGGTTGTTGTTTGGTGGTGGCCGAATTGGTGGCTGGAAAACCGGTCCAAACCAGGCCGGTCCAGGCCGGTTCAGACCGGTCTGGGTTGGTCCATGGTGGGTCTGGGTTTTGGTCTTTGGGTTGTGTCGATGTTTGATTGTTTAATTGTTGTT
Source organism: Heliosperma pusillum (assembly GCA_022085475.1). Lineage (NCBI taxonomy): Eukaryota > Viridiplantae > Streptophyta > Magnoliopsida > Caryophyllales > Caryophyllaceae > Heliosperma > Heliosperma pusillum. The sequence goes on from JAIUZE010006765.1 coordinate 1,488, forward strand.
TTGACGGGTTTTAATTATGTTAAAGCATGCGGGAAATATTAGAAAACGGTTTTAGTAAAAGTTAGAAAAATCAGCCATTTTAGCCAAAACAGGCCCGTGGGCCCATCCAGGCCCATGTGGGGTCCGGCCAAACTCAGCCCGTGGGTCCCACTTTGGGACTTGTGACGGTTTTTGAGTTATCGTCATTTTTATCGTGTTTTGTAATATTTAGCAAGTGGGAAATATTAATAAGTAAAATAGTTAATTAAAAAGGTTTTTCATAAAATTATTATTTCTCACATGTTAGAAATTATAAGACGAGATCGTAGTTTAATTGGAGATCATTTAAGTCAAGCGGGGGTCAAGCGGGGGTTTACGTAAGATTTTATAATTCACATGTTAGAAGTTTTAATAAAAATAACATGTAATGAATATGTTGATTTTATGTCTATGTGATAAAGACTCTGTTTCTAGCCGGTTTGATCCAACGGGTTTGGTCAAACTAAGATCTAGTCAGCCCCGATTTGACTGATGACCTGTCGCGGGACTCGGGTCGGGGATTTGTCTTCAAGTGATGTTGTATTTAATTAATGAATTAGCCTTAGTAGATATGAGGCGATATGTTAATTGATTATGATTTATATGCAATTAGTCACATGTTAGGAAATGGTTTCCGTGACTGTTTAATTATATGGTTGATGTCGTGTTGACTAAGTGCCCATAGAGAATTATGAGTATATGGCGTCTTGACCATTCTAATTCTAAATGAGTATCTTGGACCATGACATTGATAGGCCCGTACTATCTTTAACGAGTATATAGTTCACTGCTTGATAGCTTTTGTGTCACGGCCTGGGGGGCTTATCTCCAAGTCGGGGCATGGAATCCTAAGAGTTCCGCTTTGGGAAGGGAGCCAGCTTAAGTACTAGCCATCTCTGCTTAGGGGGTCGCCTAGTAGAGTTTCTCATAGACGGTTATGTCATGGGACGGGGAATGGAATAGCTGTTGTCGCTAGGTCTGATCAGTCTAGGACTAGGATGTTTTCCTACCTTGTGGTATAGCCTCGAGTTACAGAAGTCTTCTATCGATGGTCCTAAGAACTTATGCCTGTTTGTAGAAGTATTGGTCTTTCATGTTTGTATGATTCTATGAGTTCTAGAAGGGTGAGATGCAAGCCGGCTAGGATTGATAGAGTTTGGATTACCGATTGTTAACTGATTCACATGATTACGTGTTGATTAGGGTTTGAGTGTATCACGGCCATGTTTCTGAGAGGAACCTCTGAGCTAGCATACCAGCTTCCCTACCTCGAGTCATAGTTTATTATCGGTTTCACATGATAGCTTTCACATGCTAGGTTATTTGTTAGTTATCTGTTTCATAACATGAAAAGCATATCATATATGTTTAAGTTTTGTATTTTCCATATACATTGCTTTTATGTTATTCATGTTTCATTAAACTCGACATTTCGTGGCTGGGAGGACTCGGAGTTACTCCCCACTGACTGTGGCTTCCGTGTTTTATATTTAATGCGGTCGAACAGGTGGTGAATGCATACATTGGGTACATTGACGAGCTAGCGAGCGAAGTATTTACCTTGGACCTATATTCGGTTCTTAGATTGTATATTATTATACACTCTTTCATTTCCGTATTTATACGGGAGATATGTCTCCCGTCTTGTATATTTCTTTTGTAGAATATTATTTCCGTATTTTGTAATGACCTTTTTATTTATGACACCCTTGGTTATGTATTTAAATAATTTTTTTCTTTCCGCAAATTTGAGGGTGTCACAATGGCTGAACATAACCTCGCTAAACATGTATAAAAAAGGAAACATAAGTGTTATAAATAGAAAATATAATACATTTATCGAATACAATGAAAAATGAAGAGATGTAGTAGACTAATACATACCCTTCGTCTAAGTCACATGCAAATGCATAGTCTCCAATCTCTTTCTCAGACTGACTCAAGTCACGCAACACATCCACGTTTCGTATGAAGAAAGGTGAACGGTAAACATCAGCTACCTCAACATATCTCTTTGACAGCACCCTCTTAGGTTGCCGGGTCTCCATGGCATGTTTTAAGGGGGCAATTGGGGACACTTGTACAAGGGGAGAAGAAGGCATAATTGGCGATTGATCCACTGACACTTGAGACGAGATAACTATTGGTGATGGTTAGGACGGGATAATTATTGGCGATGGTTGGGACGGGATAACTATTGGCGATACAGGGCACTGAACTACTACAAGGGATGAAATGAAAGGTGTAGCTGACGTGCTTGCATGGGGAATGCCCGCATGAGGAGCCTTAAAATAATGAAACTTCAGTGAGTCACGGAACTCTTGAGATGTGTATGGCGCGTCATCACTAGTAAAAAGACTAAAAGAGGGTCCTTCCATAAGATCTTTGTCCATCTTTTCTTTGCCAAGATGATCACCATGCTCTTTAAACACCTTACCAACATGGTTATAGGCATTATTAAGAACACTTTCTAGTTCAGCTAAGACAGAGGGGTTATCATGAAAATCATCATCCCCATATACCTCATCCTTCTTCTTCTCCTCCTCCGTTTCAGGTTCAACTTTCTCTTCGTCTTGCTGAACTTTATCCTCCTCCATCCTCTGATCTAGCTCCACTTTATCACCACTTGCAAAACCACCCATGCTAGCAGCACCCTCCCTATCCCCCTCCCTCTCAGATTCTCTACTCTGCTGATGATATAGGAGGGACATGGGTATATGCTCAAAATGCAAGTTTAAGTCACTCTTGAAATTTCAGATTCGTTCTCTTTACTTTAAGACTAAATATCTCGGGATATATTGCTATTTTTGACGTGATTTTACTTGGAGATGAAAGTACATGATGTTAGCTTTCCAACAAGTGGTCACACGCGTTATTTGGTTAAGTAACGAAGGAGATATGGTCATTTTAAGTTGAGCTGTCCAACTCTTACGCGGGTGATATAAACGACGGACTAGGAGACGGATTCCAAGGCTCATGGTCAACACGGCTTGGTCAACCAACACGGTTTCCAATGCTGGTGTTTTGTGATATTTTTATTTTGTTAAGTTTACTAATTCGAATAAAATAGTGTGATAATCTTATTTAATAATAAGGTAGTATTCACACTTTCCTAATTTCTATCTAGTTAGTTTAAGGTAAGTAGTAGTAGTATAAATACCAAGCTATGTATTCATAATTATTCATACAATTTGAGAGCTTAATACAAGATTACTTGTGTGTTCTTCATAGCTTGCGAGTTATAAAGATCAAATTAATTCGTTCTTGCGAGAGTGAGTTAATCCTTATTCATCCTTGCGAGGTTGAGTAATATTCGTGGCTAGTTCAAGTTCCTTGCGAGGGAGGAGAGTTAGAGCACGTCATATCCTTTATATTTTCGTTCATATACATATAAAAACCACAAAAACACGTTAATTTCCGCTGCAACTTTATTAAAACAAAACGAACAGTTTCCTGAACTGTTCAAACCAAAAAAACGAGTGAGTTTTACATCAATTTGGTATCAGAGCTTCGGCTCTTGATTTCCTTAAATTAAGACGGTCCATGAATATGTGATTTATCTACATCGTGTTTATAATCATGGTTTGGGGTTTAAAGAACCTTGATCGTGAAATAAAAAGGTTAGAAAGGGAATATGAGGAAGCAAAGTTTTGGAAGAATATACACAAGGAGCTTGATGGAATTATTGCAAAGTATGAACGTCCAAGAGCAAAGAAAGAAGAGACAAAGATTGAGTCCTTTGAAGTCATTCACAAAAAAGAAGAAGTGAAAACAACAACAAAAAGTGGGATCATAGAGAACAAGGGAAGTTCATCAAGGCGTTGTTTCAAGTGCCAAGGCCATGGACACATAGCTAAAGAATGCCCACAAAAACGCGATCTAACGATCGATGAATTATGTGATCTCCTTCCAACCTTTGTGCTACCTAACCCTAAAAGAGAGGAGGCGACAAGTGAAGATAAGGAAGAGGAGGTTCATGTGGATGATCCTTATAGTATTGATGACCACCAAAAAGTAATGGCTTACAATGTACATCTTCAAGCTAGTCCGGTTGAAGAAGGTGAGATTATGTCTTCCGATATAGTTCATGAAGAAGGGAAACATGTAGAAGATGTAGGGAAGATGATACCTGACCTTGTCCAAACGAACAGTACAGAAGACTGTTTAATTTTGAATGACGAAACAGAAAAGGTGGAAGACGAAATTACCATATATATTGTTGATCCACTAACTGATGATGAAGATATAGAAGATGTAACTGAAGATAAAATATTTTCTTTTGAGGATGAATCTTACATAGAAGATACGACATTAGTTTATCCTCAGTTATCATCTATTTGTGATAAAGAATTTGAAGAAGTTTGTGATAAAGCTCACATGGAAGAGAATGATAACACAAGTTATGGCGATGAAAATCAAGATGATCTTACTCTTACGGCAATCTTGGGTGAGGAATTTATATACGATAATTTTTGTTTGGATTCTCAAGTTAGTGCACCTTATCAATCACCACTTGATAAATCCATTGATACGAAGCTATATGGTGGGAGTTCTTATTTCTTGATGAAGTCAATTCCTATTGATGTTCATGATGATCTTGTTATACCAAGAAAGCATTGTTTTGAATTTGGAAAGCACAAGAAAGGAAGGCACAGCAAAGGAAAGCTTGAGAACAGAAGAAACAAGAAAAGAGTGAAGCTTAAGTGTGTCGATGGTAGAAAATTTGAGAATTACATTGAAGATGACGAATTGAAAGAGAGATTGATGGTGTTCGTTAATAATTTCAAGTTCTTGTTCAAGTTTTCTATTCAATTCTTAAGGATTGTTTTTGATCCGGGAGGTCGTAGGTCCAAGAATCGGGACGATTCTTTTTGAAGAAAGGGAGAATGATATAGGAGGGACATGGGTATATGCTCAAAATGCAAGTTTAAGTCACTCTTGAAATTTCAGATTCGTTCTCTTTACTTTAAGACTAAATATCTCGGGATATATTGCTATTTTTGACGTGATTTCACTTGGAGATGAAAGTACATGATGTTAGCTTTCCAACAAGTGGTCACACGCGTTATTTGGTTAAGTAACGAAGGAGATATGGTCATTTTAAGTTGAGCTGTCCAACTCTTACGCGGGTGATATAAACGACGGACTAGGAGACGGATTCCAAGGCTCATGGTCAACACGGCTTGGTCAACCAACACGGTTTCCAATGCTGGTGTTTTTGTGATATTTTTATTTTGTTAAGTTTACTAATTCGAATAAAATAGTGTGATAATCTTATTTAATAATAAGGTAGTATTCACACTTTCCTAATTTCTATCTAGTTAGTTTAAGGTAAGTACTAGTAGTATAAATACCAAGCTATGTATTCATAATTATTCATACAATTTGAGAGCTTAATACAAGATTACTTGTGTGTTCTTCATAGCTTGCGAGTTATAAAGATCAAATTAATTCGTTCTTGCGAGAGTGAGTTAATCCTTATTCATCCTTGCGAGGTTGAGTAATATTCGTGGCTAGTTCAAGTTCCTTGCGAGGGAGGAGAGTTAGAGCACGTCATATCCTTTATATTTTCGTTCATATACATATAAAAACCACAAAAACACGTTAATTTCCGCTGCAACTTTATTAAAACAAAACGAACAGTTTCCTGAACTGTTCAAACCAAAAAAACGAGTGAGTTTTACATCAGCTGAGACATGGAGAACCCTTCAAACAACGAATCAGCCAAAGATTGCATTTGGGAAACGACGACTAAACTGGGAACCTTGGATTTAGCTTTGAAATTAGGAACATCGGAGAGATCACCCAAGCAACTTAATATGCGAGTGCTAGGAGCATCACCAATCACAGCCATCAACAGAGTTGAAACGATATATAAAAGAAAGTTTCTCTTGAAATCGTCTCCACCATCCCGATGCTCCATCATCTTCTCTAGTACAAGCTTTTTGGTAATATTTGAGGTGCTAAACTGCCCTTTAAATCTCTTGACAGCCTCTAAATAAGCCTCCTCTTTGGAATACCTCCCAACTTGAACGATTTCTAATGGACCCATCGGAATTCCAGTTGCCAAGTAGACATCCTCTTCTATTATATCCAATTTCCCATTCATCAACTAACAATCAAAAGGATTGAATGACTCTACAATCAATCGTGCTAAATGACCATTGATTTCTTCTGTTTGAAGCTTAAGCAAACCCCCAAAACCCATGCTCTGAATGGCTTCAATTTGCTTCTCAGATGGGTTCAACTTGATCAGATTAGTTATCATTGAAGGACTCATCCTCGTAAGTAGAGTCTTATAGTCATTATTACGTTTCCTTCTTTTTGTAGCTTTGTTCACACTTGAGGTTCCTTCATCTTCGTCATTAGGCTTCCTTTTTTTGTTAGGTTGCTTCTTACTTGCACTTGCCTCTTCGCCTTTATCATTAGGCTTCTTACGAGGACTCCTTCGACATTGCACAACTTCTTCTGCTGTAGGAGTTTCCTTTTCCATATTACCTGGTAAAATTTAAGAACAGGTATTAGCTTCATAATTATTAACATAATGTTACAAATTGATGAAAATGTATAACCTAGATGGTCTAATCATTCACAAATTGTATGCAGGTATGAGAATGTTTAATGCACATATATTGCTTTTTCATGCATGTAAACGGTAGTTTAATGCACATATATTGCTTTTTCATGCATGTACACGGTAGTTTAATGCACATATGTTGGTTTTGGATGCATGTAAGAGGCTAGATGCCTATTGCCATCATTTACTATTATTTTTGAGCCAAACTATATCGAACAGGATTAACACTAGGGGAGTGGTATCGTAAAATTAGAACGGGAAACGGTAGTTTAATGCACTTATATTGCTTTTTTTGTTAGGTTGCGTCTTACTTGGACTTGCATCTTCGCCTTTATCATTAGGCTTCTTACGAGGACTCCTTCGACATTGCACAACTTTTTCGGCTGTAGGAGTTTCCTTTTCCATATTATCTGGTAAAATTTAAGAACAGTTATTAGCTTCATAATTAATAACATAATGTTACAAATTGATGAAAATGTATAACCTATCTTATTTTGTGAACCAACACGGTTTCCAAGGCTGGTGTTTTATGATGTTTTTATTTTGTTAAGTTTACTTATTCGAATAAAATAGTGTGATAATCTTATTTAATAATAAGGTAGTATTCACACTTTCCTAATTTCTATCTAGCTAGTTTAAGGTAAGTACTAGTAGTATAAATACCAAGCTATGTAATCATAATTATTCATACAATTTGAGAGTTTAATACAAGAGTTTCTTGTTTATTCTTATTGCTTGCGAGCTTTAAGTTTGTTAGTTCGTTCTTGCGAGAGTGAATTAATCCATATTCTTCCTTGCGAGGTTGAGTATTATTCGTGGCTAGGTCGAATTCCTTGCGAGGGAGGAGAGTTAGAGCACGTCATATCCAAATTATTCGAGTTGTCTTGCGAGATTACTTGTCTAATTCAAGTTTTAGTTGTTAATCTTGCGAGGTTCCACAACTAATCCATATCTTTTTATATTGTTTTTATTCCGCTGCATTATTATCTCTGAAAAAGTAAAATAAGTGGATTATTTTACATCAATTTGGTATCAGAGCTTCGGCTCTTGATTTCCTTAAATTAAGACGGTCCTTGAATATGTGATTTATCAACATCGTGTTTATAATCATGGTTTGGGGTTTAAAGAACCGTGATCGTGAAATAAAAAGGTTAGAAAGGGAATATGAGGAAGCCAAGTTTTGGAAGAATATACACAAGGAGCTTGACGGAATTATAGCAAAGTATGAACGTCCAAGAGCAAAGAAAAAAGAGACAAAGATTGAGTCTTTTGAAGTCATTAAAAAAAACAAGAAGTGAAGACAACAACAAAGAGTGGGAGTGTAGAGAACAAGGGAAGTTCTTTAAGGCGTTGTTTCAAGTGTCAAGGCCGTGGACACATAGCTAAAGAATGCCCACAAAAACGCGATCTAACGATCGATGAATTATGTAATCTCCTTCCAACCTTTGTGCTACCTGACCCTCAAAGAGAGGAGGCGACAAGTGAAGATAAGGAAGAGGAGGTTCATGTGGATGATCCTTATAGTGTTGATGATCACCAAGAAGCAATGGTTCACAAGGTACATCTTCAAGCTAGTCCGGTGGAAGAAGGTGAGGTTATGTTTTCCAATATTGTTCATGAAGAAGGGAAACATGTAGAAGATGTAGGAAAGATGATATCTGACCTTGTCCAAACGAACAGTACAGAAGACTGTTTAATTCCGAATGATGGAACAAAAAAGGAGGAAGATGAAATTACCATCTATATTGTTGATCCACTAACTGATGATGAAGATATAGAAGATGTAACTGAAGATAAAATAGTTTCTTTTGAGGATGAATCTTACATAGAAGATACGACATTAGTTTATCCTCAGTTATCATCTATTTGTGATGAAGAATTTGAAGAAGTTTGTGATGAAGCTCACATGGAAGAGAATGATAACACAAGTTATGGCGATGAAAATCAAGATGATCTTACTCTTACGGCAATCTTGGGTGAGGAATTTATATACGATAATTTTTGTTTGGATTCTCAAGTTAGTGCACCTTATCAATCACCACTTGATAAATCCATTGATACGAAGCTATATGGTGGGAGTTCTTATTTCTTGATGAAGTCAATTCCTATTGATGTTCATGATGATCTTGTTATACCAAGAAAGCTTTGTTTTGAATTTGGAAAGCACAAGAAAGGAAGGCACAGCGAAGGAAAGCTTGAGAACAGAAGAAACAAGAAAAGAGAAGCTTAAGTGTGTCGATGGTAGAAAATTTGAGAATTACATTGAAGATGACGAATTGAAAGAGAGATTGATGGTGTTCGTTAATAAATTCAAGTTCTTGTTCAAGTTTTCTATTCAATTCTTAAGGATTGTTTTTTATCCGGGAGGTCGTAGGTCCAAGAATCGGGACGATTCTTTTTGAAGAAAGGGAGAATGATATAGGAGGGACATGGGTATATGCTCAAAATGCAAGTTTAAGTCACTCTTGAAATTTCAGATTCGTTCTCTTTACTTTAAGACTAAATATCTCGGGATATATTGCTATTTTTGAAGTGATGTTAGCTTTCCAACAAGTGGTCACACGCGTTATTTGGTTAAGTAACGAAGGAGATATGGTCATTTTAAGTTGAGCTGTCCAACTCTTACGCGGGTGATATAAACGACGGACTAGGAGACGGATTCCAAAGCTCATGGTCAACACGGCTTGGTCAACCAACACGGTTTCCAATGCTGGTGTTTTTGTGATATTTTTATTTTGTTAAGTTTACTAATTCGAATAAAATAGTGTGATAATCTTATTTAATAATAAGGTAGTATTCACACTTTCCTAATTTCTATCTAGTTAGTTTAAGGTAAGTAGTAGTAGTATAAATACCAAGCTATGTATTCAGAATTATTCATACAATTTGAGAGTTTAATACAAGAGTTTCTTGTTTATTCTTATTGCTTGCGAGCTTTAAGTTTGTTAGTTCGTTCTTGCGAGAGTGAATTAATTCATATTCTTCCTTGCGAGGTTGAGTATTATTCGTGGCAAATTTGAGTTCCTTGCGAGGGAGGAGAGTTTGAGCACGTCATATCCTTTATATTTTCGTTCATATACTTACAAAACCCACAAAAATACGTTAATTTCATTCCGCTGCAACTTTATTAAAAACAAACAAACAGTTTCCTGAACTGTTTGAACCAAAAAAACGAGTGAGTTTTACATCAATTTGGTATCAGAGCTTCGGCTCTTGATTTCCTTAAATTAAGACGGTCCTTGAATGAATGATTTATCTACATCGGGTTTATAATCATGGTTTGGGGTTTGAAGAACCTTGATCGTGAAATAAAAAGGTTAGAAAGGGAATACGAGGAAGCAAAGTTTTGGAAGAATATCCACAAGGAGCTTGATGGAATTATAGCAAAATATGAACGTCCAAGAGCAAAGAAAGAAGAGACAAATATTGAGTTTCACAAAAAAGAAGTCAAGAAAACAACAAAGAGTGCGACTATAGAGAACAAGAGAAGTTCATTAAGGCGTTGTTTCAAGTGCCAAGGCCATGGACACATAGCTAAAGAATGCCCACAAAAACGCGATCTAACGATCGATGAATTATGTGATCTCCTTCCAACCTTTGTGCTACCTAACCCTAAAAGAGAGGAGGCGACAAGTGAAGATAAGGAAGAGGAGGTTCATGTGGATGATCCTTATAGTGTTGATGACCACCAAAAAGTAATGGTTTACAATGTACATCTTCAACCTAGTCCGGTTGAAGAAGGTGAGATTATGTCTTCCGATATAGTTCATGAAGAAGGGAAACATGTAGAAGATGTAGGGAAGATGATACCTGACCTTGTCCAAACGAACAATAGAGAAGACTGTTTAATTCTGAATGATGAAACAGAAAAGGAGGAAGCCGAAATTACCATCTATATTGTTGATCCACTAAGTGATGATGAAGATATAGAAGATGTAACTGAAGATAAAATATTTTCTTTTGCGGATGAATCTTACATAGAAGATATGGCATTAGTTGATCCTCAGTTATCATCTATTTGTGATGAACAATTTGAAGAAGTTTGTGATGAAGCTCACATGGAAGAGAATGATAACACAAGTTATGGCGATGCAAAACGAGATGATCTTACTCTTACGCCAATCTTGGGTGAGGAATTTATATACGATAATTTTTGTTTGGATTCTCAAGTTAGTGCACCTTATCAATCACCACTTGATAAATCCATTGATACGAAGCTATATGGTGGGAATTCTTGTTTCATGATGAAATCGATTCCTATTGATGTTCATGATGATCGTGTTATACCAAGAAAGCTTTGTTTTGATTTTGGAAAGCACAAGAATGGAACGCACAACGAAGGAAAGCACGAGAAAGGAATACCAAAAAAAGGAGTCAAGCTTAAGTGTGTCGATGGTAGAAAATTTGAGAATTACATTGAAGATGACGAATTGAAGGAGAGATTAATGGTGTTCGTTAATAATTTCAAGTTCTTGTTCAAGTTTTCTATTCAATTCTTAAGGATTGTTTTTGATCCGGGAGGTCGTAGGTCCAAGAATCGGGACGATTCTTTTTGAAGAAAGGGAGAATGATATAGGAGGGACATGGGTATATGCTCAAAATGCAAGTTTAAGTCACTCTTGAAATTTCAGATTCGTTCTCTTTACTTTAAGACTAAATATCTCGGGATATATTGCTATTTTTGACGTGATTTCACTTGGAGATGAAAGTACATGATGTTAGCTTTCCAACAAGTGGTCACACGCGTTATTTGGTTAAGTAACGAAGGAGATATGGTCATTTTAAGTTGGGCTGTCCAACTCTTACGCGGGTGATATAAACGACGGACTAGGAGACGGATTCCAAGGCTCATGGTCAACACGGCTTGGTCAACCAACACGGTTTCCAATGCTGGTGTTTTGTGATATTTTTATTTTTTTAAGTTTACTAATTCGAATAAAATAGTGTGATAATCTTATTTAATAATAAGGTAGTATTCACACTTTCCTAATTTCTATCTAGTTAGTTTAAGGTAAGTAGTAGTAGTATAAATACCAAGCTATGTATTCAGAATTATTCATACAATTTGAGAGTTTAATACAAGAGTTTCTTGTTTATTCTTATTGCTTGCGAGCTTTAAGTTTGTTAGTTCGTTCTTGCGAGAGTGAATTAATTCATATTCTTCCTTGCGAGGTTGAGTATTATTCGTGGCAAATTTGAGTTCCTTGCGAGGGAGGAGAGTTTGAGCACGTCATATCCTTTATATTTTTGTTCATATACTTACAAAACCCACAAAAATACGTTAATTTCCGCTGCAACTTTATTAAAAACAAACAAACAGTTTCCTGAACTGTTTGAACCAAAAAAACGAGTGAGTTTTACATCAGATAGTCATGTCATTTCAATGGGGATTGAAATATGTACCTGAATTGCTAAAGATTATAAGATATGAAATTATTGATAGCGTATCAATTTTTCCAAATATTTGATAATCGCATTCATTGTTAGAGTTTCATTAAAAACTCCTTTATTTAGTTTGACTAAATTTTAATACTTTGTTTATCCGAATTGGTTGAAAGAAAGGTTGAACCCAATTCAAGTGAACAGGATGAACTTAGTATTTTGTCCCTAGTCACTCAATGAGGTGACGTCTCGAAATGACTAGATTGTACGTCGATCGATGGTTGGTTCAGCACCATGGGGTCATGGAGATGACTGGTCGTTTACATAGACAGACTGTATGACACTCTGTCGGACAGTGACATTGTAGAGACCCTTAACTCAATTATTTGATGCCTGGTCGTGGCAGGGTCTTCTATCTTATTCCTATAAGTCGATTCTTTTGACTGGTGACCGTCTATCTGAGTCGGTGCAGTTTCCGATTGGTTTTGGTTGATGTTCTAGGTCGTGCCGTAAAAGGAGGCCGATGGACTTCTTCTGGATCATGGTGATCTGCATCATACAGAGTAGATGGATCAACAGGAATTGTCCACCCACGTTGGGTAAAAACATCTTTAGGCCACTCGAGGAGTAGTTACTGTAAATGCGTGGCCACGCTCGGAAAGAGATCTATGGTAGATTTTCGGTCAGACAGTTACTCTCCCTATCGAGAAAACCACTCTAGATATTGTCAATCGCAAGTGCGACCTGAAAGACACCTTGCGTTGAGTGGGAGATGTGATAAAGAGACAAGAGAATCGGTGACGCACACTTGTGTCAGACAAGTAGGAGATTGTTGGAGTAGGTGTCCTCCACAATAGTGCGCCACATAATAATTCTTATTATGGAATATAATTGGGATATTCATTGACTATATATATGATGAGTCAGTTGATTAACGTAAATCAATAACGGTTGGCTGACTAGAGTTTGACGTTATTGTCGTTTGACGGCGGTGATCAACTGATCCCTTTCGGTCACACCTAAAGGATGAAATCAAAATAGTAACTAATTATTTGTATACGATACAGTTAATTAGTACATTACATATATTCGATATGTACGAGAGTTAATTATTAGAAATTGAGTTAAGAACTCAAATTCGATAAAACTTATTTTTCAATTATGCGATAATTGACTACACTTAAATTATATCTATTTCTAATACGATTTTAAAATAAGATTTAAACTTAGTAATTAATCGTAAATACTAAATGAGTTGAGGTTTTGACATGAGGTAATTAGTTGTAAATTATATTTACAAGGAGTTTGTAAAAATACATTAACTTAGCATGTGGGACCCATTAATATTGATATAATGGTAAAATATTACGAAAATGTTAGTAACAATTATTTATTTTAATTGAGTATATAATGTTTATTGATCAAATTTAACCACTTAATTATTACAAGATAATAACCATAAATCAATAAGTATTTGTGAAACAAATATCAAAAATCAAAATGGACCAAACTAGGCCATAATGGACCGGTTTTGGTAGTAGTTACATGGTGATGATTTTGTTCTTATTTTTACTATTTAGTTACTTATGAAAGTGACATAACAAGTAGAAATAATCATCATATATACTACAACACTCTACTCTAATGCATGTGACAAAATTGAGCAAAATAATAGTCCATATTTGGACTATGACATCCGGCCAAATGGCCTATATTATGAACATTTTGTGTTCATTTTATGCTTGCTTCATTTTGTGCATTTGTCATACTTCTTTCTAAAATCCTTCTTCTCACTAAAACTCTCATATACTAATATTTACTAAGTATTACTAGTGTAGTAATATAGTCATAATATTAGTAGTATTATATCTATCTTTTTATCTAGTTAATAATAAGGGTAGATTATTTGGGTTAATCTTGGTGCAACTTGAAGGAGGTCTTCTAGTTTGGAGATTTCATGTGTTCATCCATATTTATAGCTCAAGAACAACAAGAAGGAGTTCTTGTTGTGCCCATATAATTTCCATATCAATGTGAGGAAATTTCCATATTTCATGTGTTCATCCATATTTCATGTTGTTTGTCCTATGTCTAAGCTTAAACCAAAGGTCATGAGTACATGTGCTGAAGTGAAACGATCATGTAGTGCTATCATTGAGAACCCATGTTTTGAAAATAAAACCTCCTTGAACTCAACCTATGAGCCTACTAATGAAGAAGAGAATAGCCTTGTCCTTTCTTGTGGAGCCATCAATGAGCAAGCTACTGATTTGGGTCCTATAAAGGTGATTGTCGACCAAGGACTACTTGAGCATCAAACCATGAATTTTGGACAGTCCATGGTCATGTTCAATGGTTGTAGTTGTTGGGAGTCGATCAAGGGTGAAGCAAAAAAAGTGTCTTGGGTTGTTCCATGCTCAAGTGTGCCAAATCTGATCTCCTACACAAAGCATGATTCTTGCATCTTAAATTTCATCTTGAGAGGTATATCTTGTACTCTTGCATCCCCACACTTTCATTATTACATGTTGATGAGGTTACAAGTTATTCTTGCTCATTTGGGTGCAACCTCATAAATGTTAAGGAGTGAAATTGATCAATCTAAACCCTACTGTCCAGCTATGATCTTCTTGTGTTTTAAGATGAGTAATGCTCAAAATGGTTGTGAGAACTTGTTGAGATTATGTGGAACACCAAGGGGAGGTTCACTACTTGATGTTGCTCAAGTTTTAGTCCATTTGGTGTTGTATATGATGAGTCCAATGCACAAAAACAATAGCTGCCCACTTGAAGCTTTCTCGTGTTCTACTTGATGTATAAGCACTCGTTTGGATGTGTGCTATGTGAATGATGCTTGTTTTGATGTGAGTGACCCTTTGTATAACTTGATATCTACTGAAGAGGAGCTGAATGTGAGAAGAGGTACCCTAGGGGCTGATTTGCTTCTTGCTTATGCTTCACTTAAAGAGTGTTGGTCACCTAAGGATGTTAAGGGAGTAGTCAATGAGAACAAATCAAGCTTGGGGTGCAAATATGAACATTTTGATTTGGGTACCACATGTATTGGGATACTTGATAGGAGGTTGAGTCCAAAGCTTGCTATGAGTACATTTCATCCCGGTGGAACACAATCCCCAAATGATAGACAAGCTCATGATACTACAAGAAGAATAAGGGTACATCTGAAGTCTAGGGAGGATGTCATACACCTCGCATTTGATCCAGGAGGAACAAGCACTATTTGGTTGAGTATGCAATCTAAAGTTGGGAATGGTACAACATATCTTTTGCCATTTACCATTCTAGTATATGATCCAGGAGGAGGCCATGAGAGTCTATTACTTAGAGTTGTACTTGATCTTTGATGGTTAGAAGAACAAGCTCCTTGGCATCAAGTCTCTTCATTTTGATCCACAAGAATTTGAGGGCAAATTCTTTTGAAGAAAGGGAGTTTGCAACAGGAGTAATCAAGGGAAAGCCTAAATTTCATGGTCATGATTAGCCTTACAAGACTCCAAGCTTATGGGTGCTTCAAAGTCACCAAATCCTACTTAAAGCAAATGTCATCGCAGCAGGAACAAGTTAAGGGTCATGTTCTTGGCAACTTAATTTAAGCTACACTCATTTAATCTTGATGATCTTTATATGGTTGGAAAGCTTAGTGTCTTAGCTACAAAATGAAGTTGGAACCACCACCATATCAGGTGTGTAGCTTGCCCTATGGTTGCTATAAGACAGCCCCTACAGAAGAGTGCAATGTAGAGATCAGCCTGACCCCCTGTTACTAAATGCATCATAGCTGAAGGTTGGATGACTAGAATTGAGTGATTCCAAATGGAGGAAGAAGCTAACTCATTTAGCTTCAAAATGGCACCTTGGGTTACTCCTACATCATCCTAAAGAGAAAGTTATGGCCTGAGCAAAACGGGTATAGTTAGTGGCAAGTCTGTTGGGTATGTGATTAAGACCAATCTGCACTCAAAGTTGCATAACTCAAAATCTACAGAATGTTTAGGGGTGATTCATTTTGGAGGAGAAAGCTAACATCCATAGCTTTCACATGACCTATCATGGGTCTTCAAGTTCATCCTGAGCAGAGAGTTATGAGTGTTACAAAATGCAATCAGAAGGGTCCATGTCCTATCTCACCCGGTTCAGGTCCAACATCAAAGAGCTTCGTCCAAGGCAACCCCTAATATGAATTAAGTTGTTCCAAGGCCTAATACTCTTAGTTTAGGGTCTTAGGAAGAGAAAAGTCCAGGAAAGGTTTTGCTAATTCACAATAAAAGAGCAGGTTTAGCTAAGAACAAACAAATGGGTCCAGATAGGGACATTTCAGCATTGTCTTGTACCAAGGCTGTTTTGGGTGCTATATTTGGCTAAGCAAGACAAGGGCATGACTTGAAAGTCATCCTAACCCTTTGTACTTGAAGATGGTATCTGCCAAGCCCAAGCTCCAAGGTCTTACACATCTTAATTGACCTTGCACAACAAGACAAAGAGGAGCAGCCTGTTTTCTGTCTTATGCTTTATGCTTTATTACTTTATGCTTTTGTATCCTAGTTAGTATTCTGATTTGTGTAAGGCCAAGGCCACGACTTATTGTACATTAGATGATGCATTTGAGACCCTTAGATGTGTCTCTCTTGGCCTATATAAGCCTTGCTTTGTAACCTAATGAAATCAGATTTGAATGAATGAAAGAATTGAAACCTTTGTTTCCAATTTCTAAACTCATGGCTGTGTGCTTGAGTCCCTTCTTTGCTTAGTGCTAGAAGAGTGTTGTTTGAGTCTTTGCTGAGTTGCTGGAGTCATTCATCACAACCTCTATCCATTGACTTTGTGCTTTGGAAGAGTACTATCTTGTTCTTACTTCATTTTCTTATAAAATTAAGAAACTTTCAACACAACAACAAGTCCAATTCAAGTCCTTTGTGTCTTCATTTGTGTGTGTCTTACAAGCATTAAAACCTACTGAAATCTATACTTTTCTGAGTATTTACATTGCAGACTCATTGTTCATGAAACAGGAGCAGAACCCCATCAACACCAAGCCAAGAACTCAGCTAGCCAGGATTGCACCATTGCAGCCAAAAGGTCCCAACCAACCCCCAACCAGACAAGCACGAGCCCCACACCAAAGGCATCAAGTATAACACTCCCCAAGCACCCCCATTACAGTCAAGAAGCAACAACAAGTCACGCAAGCACTGCCACAAGAAGGGTCACAAGAGCAGGGTCTAGTTTCCTGAAAAACAGCCAAGACCAGCCAGAGTATCAATCCAATATCATGCAGTACAAGTCCAACCAAGGGCTCCATCTTCTCTTCCCTTAAAGTTGATGTCCTTAGCAAGAGAAAAGCCCAGGAAAAGTTTTCTAAATAAAGTCTAGAAGTCCATCAAAAACAGCCTAGAAGAGTGAAGGTCATATGGAGGAGTCAGCTGGCACCAAGGCCAATGTTTCTGTCCAAAACTCCTTATTTTTGTGTATGATCAACCTCAAGTGTAGTTAGTATGTTAGGAAGGTCTTATATGAAGCCGTTGTCAGTCCAAACACAGCAAGAACAAGCCAAGCAAAGACTTCCCAAGGCAGTTGCAGACTTACCATTTCTGGAAAGGGACAAACCTACTTTTGCAGTCTTTCTTTTCTCTGTTTGCAGTCTGTTTTTTGTTGTCCTCATTAGCTGACTTTGTAGTTTGTTTTCTCAGTAAGATGTAAGGCTTTTAAGCCCTTAGATGTCCTTGTTTTTAAGGGTCAGGATCTGTTGAATTGCCTATATAAGGCCTAAGTTGTAACCTAAAGAGACAGACTTTGATTAATATATTTTCTGAACTTTGTTCAAGCAATTCTCAGCAAAAGCTAAGTGTTGTAGCATTCCTTAGTAAGCTTGTGTGCGAGCTAAGACTGCAGTGTTAGAACTCATTACTTGTGTGTCTTGAGTCCTTCACAACCTTTGTCACCTAAGCTTGTGTGCTAAGGTGCAAAGAACTATCTGAATTGCCTAGCCTAGTGCAGGTTGTTGGAGTCATTTCTGAGTGAGTTAAACTTGCATGTGAGAAGAGTACTAGCCTGAGTCTAAGTGACATTGAAATCACTCTTTTCCTGAGGGGTTTCAGTTCAATTGGTTATCAGAGCTTTGGGTTGTGAGTTCATTTACCTACCTACATTAAAAACACAAAAACTACCCATGAGTGAAGAGAGATTAGCAGGGCTTGAAACCACAGTTCATGGCCTTGCTAGAACTGTTATGGAGGTTACAGCATCCTTCAATGAATTCTTAGATGGTCAGCTCAACAATGGTGGAAGAGGAGGCAGAGGACGAGGTAGAGGAGCACCTGTGCCACCTGTTGCAGCAAGAAGAAGGCAACACATGGAGCAAGAGGAGGCCTCAGATTCAGAGAACTCAGAGCAGGGCCTTCCTAGGCACCATGACAAAGACTTAAAGGTAGAAATCCCTGACTTTCTAGGTAGTATGAACCCTGATGACTTCCTAGACTGGTTAAGGTCAGTAGAAAGAGTCTTTGAGTTCAAGGGTTACACTGATAGAAGAGCCTTTAAGGTAGCCATCAATGAAATTGAAAGGATATGCATCCTTGTGGTATGAAAATATGAAGGCTCAGAGGACTAGGGAGGGTAAGGATCCTATTAAATCTTGGGATAAACTGAAAAAGAAAATGAGGATTAAGTTTGTATCAAAAGACTACACTCAAGACATGTTTATCAGACTTACCCACCTGAAACAAGAAGGTAGACCTGTTGAGTCCTATTTGAGGGACTTTGAACAACTCACACTACAATGTGAGATTACTGAAAAGCCTGAGCAGAAGATAGCTAGGTTTTTAGAGGGTCTTGATGAGAAGATAGCTAGCAGAGTAAGGTTGCAGCACCTTTACTCTTTTGAGGAAGCAGTGAGTCTAGCCTTGAGGATTGAGAAGCTAGGGAAGGGAAAACCAACACCTCCTAGGCCACAGACTAGACCTTCTTTCAAACCCTTCACTGGAGTAAGAATAGGAGAACCCTTGGTCCCAGCCAAGCCCTCAGTGTCAGACAAAGGCAAGGCCCCTGAGACAGACTTGAGAAAGACAGTATCCCTTAAGAAGTGCTTTAAATGTCAGGGCTTTGGGCATTTTGCTAAAGAATGCCCCTCTAAAAGGGCTTTGAGCAGTATGGATGTTGTAGAATGGGGTGAAGATGAGATCCTTGTATGTGAGGAGAGTTTGGAGGAGCATGAGGAAGAGCCTAGAGAGGAAATGATAGAACCAGATGCAGGCTTGAGTCTAGTAACCTGGAGGGTTATGCACACCCAACCTCAACCATTAGAGGATGATCAGAGGCAGCAAATATTCAGGACCAGATGCACTATAAGGGGAAGGGTTTGTAACATGATAATTGATGGGGGGAGCTGTACCAATGTGGCATCCACCACCTTAGTAGAGAAACTGTCCCTAACCACACAAGAACACCCCCACCCCTATAAACTAAGATGGCTGAACAAGGGAGTGGAAGTAAGAGTTGACAAGCAGTGTGTTGTGCCATTCTCTATTGGCAAGGGATATACTGATGAGGTCTTGTGTGATGTCCTACCTATGGATGCTTGCCACCTTCTGTTGGGCAGGCCCTGGGAGTTTGATAGAGACTCTGTACATCATGGGAGGGACAACACCTATGTTTTCAAGTTTGGTAACAAGAAGATCATACTAGCCCCTTTACCCCCCAATGTTAAAGGGAACATTGCCCCTGTCAATGACATTTCCAAAGAAGTCCTACTGCTGAGTGAAGCTGAGATGGTTCAAGAGCTTATGGGAGATGAAACTGTGTTCATCCTGCTAACCAAAGAGGTCCTACTTCCCCAAGGAAACATTCCAGCTAATGTTCAACAAGTACTGGAGGATTATGGGGATGTATTCCCTGCTGACTTGCCTAGTGGACTACCCCCTCTTAGAGGAATAGAGCATCATATTGATCTCATTCCTGGAGCAATGCTACCCAACAAACCTGCTTACAGAAGTGATCCAAAGGCCACTCAAGAACTACAAGCTCAGGTTGGTGACTTACTCAGCAAGGGTTTTGTGAGGGAGTCCCTCAGTCCCTGTGCAGTTCCTGCCTTGCTAGTTCCCAAGAAGGATGGGTCATGGAGAATGTGCATAGACAGCAGGGCCATCAACAACATTACCATCAAGTACAGGTTCCCTATACCAAGGTTGAATGATATCCTGGATGAGCTGAGTGGGGCTCAGGTCTTCTCCAAGATTGATCTAAGGCAGGGATATCACCAGGTAAGGATCAGGGCTGGGGATGAGTGGAAGACAGCCTTCAAGACCAAGCATGGGTTGTATGAATGGCTGGTCATGCCCTTTGGTTTATCTAATGCTCCAAGCACCTTTATGAGGTTGATGACTGAGGTTCTAAGGCCCTATCTAGGGAAGTTCATTGTTGTATACTTTGATGACATATTGGTCTACAGCCCCTCAACAGAAGAACACCTCCAACATCTGAGATTGTTATTTGAAGTCCTGAGGAAACACAAGTTGTTTGGCAAGATGGAAAAGTGTACATTCATGCAGGAAGAGGTGCAGTTTTTGGGGTTCATTATTTCCAAAGAAGGAGTGGCTGTTGATCAAGACAAGGTAAAGGCCATAAGGGAGTGGCAGGTCCCCAAAACTATAACTGAAGTGAGGAGCTTCCATGGACTGGCTTCCTTCTACAGAAGATTCATCAAAGGATTCAGTTCCATCATGGCCCCTTTAACTGAGTGCATGAAGAAAGGAGAGTTTAGGTGGAATGACAAGGCTGAGAGGTCCTTCAATATCATCAAAGACCTCTTGTGTGAGTCTCCCATACTTGTTCTCCCTGATTTTAACAAACTATTTGAAGTAGAATGTGATGCTAGTGGCATAGGCATTGGTGCTGTCCTAATGCAAGAGCAAAAACCTGTGGCCTACTTCAGTGAGAAGCTGAGTGGTGCTAAGCTCAACTACTCAACCTATGACAAAGAATTCTATGCCATAGTCAGAGCCTTGAACCATTGGGGTCACTACCTGAAGCCCAAACCCTTTGTATTACACTCTGACCACCAGGCACTCAAGTACATCAATGGGCAACATAAGTTGAATGCTAGGCATGCTAAGTGGGTGGAGTATTTGCAGTCCTTCTCATTCTCCAGTAAGTACATTGAGGGAAAAAACAATGTAGTGGCAGATGCTTTGTCAAGGAGAACCATGATGCTGACATACATGGAGCAAAGAGTGCTTGGGTTTGAGCACATGAAGGAGCTTTATAGGGAGGATCCTGATTTCAAAGAAGACTGGGTGGCAAGACTGGAGGGCACCACTAAGAATGGGAGTAGATACTCAGAGCAGGAAGGATTCTTGTTCCTAGGGAACAAACTCTGTATACCAAAGGGTCCTTATAGGGGGTTGTTAGTAAAAGAGGTTCACTCAAATGGTCTAGCTGGCCACTTTGGCATCCAGAAGACCTATGACATGCTGCAGGAACAATTCTATTGGCCAAGGATGTTGGGAGATGTTCAGGATGTGATAAGAAGGTGTAGTGCTTGCCAGAGGTCCAAGTCATTCTTTCAGGCTGGAGCATACACCCCCTTGCCAGTCCCAGACAAGCCTTGGGAGGATGTTAGTATGGACTTTATAGTGGCTCTTCCTAGAACTCAGAGGGGCAAGGACTCAGTCATGGTGGTTGTGGACAGATTTAGTAAGATGGCACACTTTGTTGCTTGCAAGAAAACTGAAGATGCCATGGGAGTTGCAGACTTGTATTTCAAGGAGATTGTGAAGCTCCATGGAGTACCAAGAACCATAGTATCTGACAGAGATACTAAGTTCATGAGTCACTTCTGGAGGACACTTTGGAAGCTTCTAAAGACAAGGCTCCTGTTCAGCACCTCTCATCATCCCCAAACTGATGGGCAGACAGAGGTAACAAACAAGACTCTGGGCAGGATCCTCAGGTGTATCATTTCAAGGTCTTTAAAGGATTGGGATTTGCAGCTGGCACAGGCAGAATTTGCTTTCAACAGAGCCCCCTCCACCAGTACAGGTAAAAGTCCATTTGAAGTTGTTTATGGCACTAACCCCTTGATGCCAACAGAACTTGTACCAATGGCAAGGAAGGTGGTGCCCTATGATGCAAGGAACAGGGTAGAACAGATGATGCAGATACATGCTAAGGTGAAACAGCAAATTGAGAAGACTAATGAGATGTATAAAGCCAGAGCAAAGGGTCCAAAGAAGTCCAAAGAGTTCAAGGCAGGAGATCTAGTGTGGTTGCACCTAAGGAAGGAGAGGTTTCCTGACAAAAGAAAGAACAAGCTAAGTCCAAGAGCAGAGGGTCCCTTTGAGGTCATAGAGAAGTTGGGGTCCAATGCATACAAGATTGACCTCCCAGGGGAGTATGGAGTACATGGAACATTCAATGTGGGTGATCTGAGCCCATACTATGGAGAGTCTGATGAGGAGAGCAGTGAGGATTTGAGGGCAAATCCTTTTCAAGAAGGAGAGTTTGAAACAGGAGTAGAACCCCATCAACACCAAGCCAAGAACTCAGCTAGCCAGGATTGCACCATTGCAGCAAAAGGGTCCCAACCAACCCCCAACCAGACAAGCACGAGCCCCACACCAAAGGCACCAAGTATAACAATCCCCAAGCACCCCCATTACAGTTAAGAAGCAACAACAAGTCACGCAAGCACTGCCACAAGAAGGGTCACAAGAGCAGGGTCCAGTTTCCTGAAAAACAGCCAAGACCAGCAAGAGTATCAATCCAATATCATGCAGTACAAGTCCAACCAAGGGCTCCATCTTCTTTTCCCTTAAAGTTGATGTCCTTAGCAAGAGAAAAGTCCAGGAAAAGTTTTCTAAATAAAGTCTAGAAGTCCATCAAAAACAGCCTAGAAGAGTGAAGGTCATATGGAGGAGTCAGCTGGCACCAAGGCCAATGTTTCTGTCCAAAACTCCTTATTTTTGTGTATGATCAACCTCAGGTGTAGTTAGTATGTTAGGAAGGTCTTATATGAAGCCGTTGTCAGTCCAAACACAGCAAGAACAAGCCAAGCAAAGACTTCCCAAGACAGTTTGCAGACTTACCATTTCTGGAAAGGGACAAACCTACTTTTGCAGTCTTTCTTTTCTCTGTTTGCAGTCTGTTTTTGTTGTCCTCATTAGCTGACTTTGTAGTTTGTTTTCTCAGTAAGATGTAAGGCTTTTAAGCCCTTAGATGTCCTTGTTTTCAAGGGTCAGGATCTGTTGAATTGCCTATATAAGGCCTAAGTTGTAACCTAAAGAAGGCAGACTTTGATTAATATTATTATGAACTTTGTTCAAAACAATCCTTCAGCAGAAGCTAAGTGTTGTAGCATTTCTTAGTGAAACTTGCGTGTGAACTAAGATTGCAGTGTTTAGAATTCATTACTTGTGTGTCTTGAGTCCTAACACAACCTTTGTTATCTTTGCTTGTGTGCTAGATACAAAGTACTATCTGAATTGCCTAGCCTAGTGCAGGTTGTTGGAGCCATTTCTTGAGTAAGTTAACTTGTGTGTGAGAAGAGTGCTAGCCTGAGTCTATTTGACATTGATATCACTCATTTCCTGAGAGGTTTCAGTTCACTCCACCTACAATTAGGCAATATAAGATGAATATACTTCACCTTGAGAAAGACGGATAATTTAAAAAGCGAGAAAGACGGTAATTTTATTACCAATACGGATAGAGGAAGCTAAGAGGGGAAGAATAAGACGAACTTACATGAATTCCGTCAAAGAACGAATGCGGTATGATGATTATAAGATCGGATCAAAGAGAGTTTTAGGTTTTGGTGGTTTGATGAGGAAGAAGGAGATGTTGAGTTGTGAGGGAAAAATAGGTTATGAGGGAGTATAAGTAAAGGGTGAGTCGGAAAAGTCAACGAAAGTCAAAGACGGCTTAAAAGTCAAGAAAAGTCAAAGACGACTCAAAAGTCACGAAAAGTCAAAGACGACTCAAAAGTCAAGAAAAGTCAAAGACGACTCAAAAGTCAAGAAAAGTCAAAGACGACTCAAAAGTCAAGAAAAGTCAAAGACGACTCAAAAGTCAAGAAAAGTCAAAGACGCCTTAAAACGGGTTTCACATGGAATCTTGCGAAAATTCCAAATACGAACTCGGAAATTCTAAATTCGACTCGAAACATAAAAAGCTAATTTAAAACTTAAATTCGCTGAAAATATTTCGTAAAATATTTCTACTAGAAAAATAAGGTATATTTCCGGGTGTTACAACTTACGGTATGGAAGCTGTACAACCAGTAGAACTAGAAATCGCATCTCTATGTATTCTTTTGGAGAGATAAATTCCGGAAGTTGATAGGAAAAGATATATATATATATATATATATATATATATATATATATATATATATATATATATATATATAGAGTTAGGATCACGTGAGTCCACCCTATCTTTTTGAGTCCTAGAGTCCATGATACAATATCACAAGCTACACTAAACAATATCACAAGGTATACTATACCAATTAGGATCACACCACTGAACCACTTTTTCGCGCACTATTACAAACGTTTTTTCTCATACCTCTTTTCACACCAATTGATTCCACCACCGAAGCTCCAACAAACACCATCATTATCTCGCCCTTTCATGCCAGAAAGTTTCTATTATAGGTGTTTCAAGTGTATAGCTTCTTTTATCATATTTTCTCTCTACTAAGCATCTTTGCCTCCCGCATTTTTCTTCATAACTGACTACGAGACACCTAATTTAATGACAACAATGAAAAATTTTGTCGTATTGAGGGTTCAGGAATTTGAAGATTGAAAAGAAAACATGGGAAACATAATGGGTGACGACGGTGCCGGATAATTGTTTGCTTGTGTCATCTAGGTGCTTGGATATGTCGTCGTTAGTGGTGGGTGAGTGGTCGTCGTCAAGGGCGAGTAGTATGACATAGTATATTTTTAACCCCTTAATCCTGTTTTTTTTGTGATACTTTTTAGTATAACCAGTGATATTGTTTTGTGTAATCTGTGATATTGTATAGCTGGACTCACGGACTCAAATATTTAGGTGGACTCACCGGATCTTGCCTATATATTAATATATATATCATATATGTATATATATATATATGTATATATAATATATATATATATATATATATATATATATATATATATATATATATATATGATGAACTTGTCCTCTTGGACGAGCGAAGACTGCGTGCATTACATAATGTACAGACATATCAAGCATGTATCAAACGAGCCTTTAATAAACGGGTTAAATCCAGAAACATGAAAGAAGAAGACTTAGTGCTCAAATCAGTTATAGCTCTCCTACATGTTGATCCACGAGGAAAGTTCAAACCTAACTGGGCCGGGCCTTTCTTAGTCAATTCTATACTCTCTGGGGTGTAGTTAGAATCACAGACATAGATGGGAACGATTTCGCTAACCCTATCAATCTAGACCAACTGAAACGGTACTACCCTTATCATAGGTCGAAAAAACGATAAACCAGGCGCGCCTCTCTTCAACCCACGAACCGCTCATGCGACACGAAATAAAACCGGCCCTGGCCAGATAAAGTTAATGTCGCCATGCTCTTGTATTTTGACGTTTGGATAATCCTCATGTCATCAAATAAACTCAATTGTACTTCTTTTGAGAATAAGCAAGGCACATGCCACCTTTTTCTAAGTTCATTACAAGCTCTTGCTTTGAACAATTATTCTTTTACATTTCGAACTACGCGCAAGGTTTATTTCACTTTTTCTAATGAATACGTAGGCAATCCTTCACAGGATTCAACCCGTCACTATTTTAAATGTAAATAGAAAGATATTTGTATTTGCATTTGAAATTCGACAAGAATAATAAAGGAAAAGCCCATCAGTTTTTTAACTAAACTTCATCTGTATTCATTACTCCGTAACTAATAGTAATACGCCACTTACATAAAAATGCTGGAATAAAAGCTAGGCTAGGATTCTAAAAACCCCGCCATTTATTACAACTCGAATAATACTAAATAATATAGTATGACTTATCGGGCTTGTCGCAAGCCCTGGTCAAAGATAATTACCCAGACTAGGCTAATAACAAATTAATGTAATTAGGGAAGTAGGGGTCGATCCTCAGGGAGATGGTGTTTCCTATAGAATGTGAAATGTCTTGCAATTGGGTCTTATCTAACGAGTATCTGGGTTTTGGGGTTTTGATTTCTAAACTAATAAAAAGCATAAATGAAAAAAAAATAAAAGCAAATCAAAACGAAAACGATAAAGCAGGTGATGAATTAACAATGATAAAAAGAATTTAGGGAAGTAAGTTCACACATGTAGATTAACATATTGATGAAATTGGATTTAGAACATGCAAATAATTCATTGTGAGTTCGTAAGAATGATGTGTTCATTACAATCATAGATCAGATGGTCTAGCAGGCTTTTATGCAATTTACTAGGTCTAATCTACCATGTCATGCTTTGTCTATTCAATTCACGTATTTCTACTTTGGAAAAGAATCCCATTTTAGTTAATGATTTTGATCAGGAATCGTTAACTATCGTTATTGTCCAAACATGCATAGACACAATGTTTTAAAAGCACAATTTCTTTTATCCAATTATCATCTTTTAATCAACCTACATGGCTATCCTACACCCTAGAAAATCGACTACTCACTCATGGTGATGTTTAGATCTAAGATGATGTTAATAATAAAAACTAGGATAGACATGTTTATTTGGTTTTGATAATATTATAAGACTCTTTAATTGGCGATAATAACGATGCTAAATTGACGATCTAGGGAAATGAAATGATTACAACGATATTGAAATTGAATCTAAAATAACATGTAAAGAAAATAGCAATCAAATAAGAAACATAAAGACTTTAAAAAAAAAAAATAGGAATACCTAGATGACGATCAACAACGACAATGATGAAATATAAACAACCATAATAGAAATTCCTTGCATAGAATAGTCGATCAACGAATTACAATACTTGAACCACATAAAGTAGATTACAAAGATGGAATTTTTATTGATCTAGGCTAAGGATTTGATGTAGAGAAATCCGAAATAAACTAAGAAACTAAGGACAAAAAGGAAGAAGAAAATGATCTTGACGAGAGAAGAGAGGCTAGGATTCTCTCCTCCTAATCTAGGTTTTTATGTAATGTAAAAAGAAAAGTAGGGTTTCTAATTGTGTAGAAAAGTGTGTTGAGATGTGGTGGCTGAGGCACTCTTATATAGCAGTAGGTTTCGTGGGGAAGGGGTCATACATTAAACATATAGGACAAAATAAAGGAAGTCGAAGCAAAAGCTCGGATCAGCAAACATACCCGATCGGGTACACTACTTACCTGATCGGATATGTAGTAATCTGGATGCTTTGACTTTTGTTTCATCTCCCTTTGCCTATGACTTGACTTTCATTATCCTTCTTGACCTTTTGAGTCGGGTTTGTTGATAGGGTTTGATGTAAAATGATGATTTCTTCGCATAACTGATCAATCTTCTGACAACTGCGAAATCGTCTTTGCTTCTTCTTTCTTTTGAATCAGTGAACCTTCTTGAAATGCCTTTGACTTGGTCAAGATTGCTTCTTCAAATCGTCGGGTTCTAGGCAAATGCTCGGGAATATAGAAAAAGGGCGTAGAAACGTCACTTTCCCTACAAAACAGGTTAGAACATAGGAATTCGCCTAGAAGACGATATTGGCTCATAAAATGGCTTAACAAAGCAAAAATAACATAGAAAATGGAGCTAAATTGGGGGTTAAAATCATGCAAATATTCACTTATGAATGACTAAGGCTATTCTTTCATCTTCCCTTTCCCTTTGTCATTCTTTTTGTCTCGACCACGAGCCGGGCGCTCTTGTGCTAACTCACACCCCAATGGTCTTTCTCGCGGTCTAGCATTATCATTTCTATCCATCACCATCGTCGCGGGAGTAGTAGCTTTCAGTTTCTTCGCTGGATGAACAACTTTGAATCTGACTTCTTCTTCCCCTTCAGTCATATACTTTTCTTTCTCTTTAGTCGCTTTGCGGATCTTGTAATGTACAAGCTCGTATTTCCTCAACTTCTCACGTTCCTCAGGGGTACTAGCGTTTCTCCATTGGAAATATATGCGAGATACCCATAACGAGCCAACTGGAACAGGTATGAACTACATGTTTCTCTGCACCCACCTAGTGGCCCATTCTCGAAAGGACTCTGCAGTATGAGCCAGGGTAGTCTGGGGAACGGTATCAAGCCTCAGAATTTTCTGTTTAAGGCCCACTTGTCTCAACTGTCTCTCCGGAAATATTCATACCATAAATTCCAAACTAGGAAGGCGAATTGACCGAGTAGGATCCACAAATGATGCCCCTGTGACTGACCTAAGATGCCACCATGGCACGATAATATAAAATATTGATCTTTCAACAACGATAATATAAAATATTGATATTTCAATCAATGCAAAATGAATTATTGATCCTTCAATAAATAAATGCAAAAAGGAAGGTTCAGACCTCCAACAAGAGCCCAGGACCAACAGTAGTAGGAGAAGTCCCCTTCTCCATCAGCTCTGGTCTAACCATGGCCCTCATGTAGCGAGTGAGGACCGCAAAGCCAGAAGTAAACCAATCCCACCGACCTAGGCTACTCAAGTGCGACAGAAAGGGAAAAAGCTTTGTCGACAACATCTCCCCCTTGCCTCCGAAATAAATCGAAGATAAGAACCACCACAGCCAGAATCGAGCCCTTTGCTCAGCTGTAGAAGGAGGAGGAGGCAGCATCTCCCCACTTATCCTCACTCTCGCCGGAGTCCTACCCTGCAAAGTAGTCCCTGATGTAAGAGCTCGAGACCAACCCGGGAAGGTTAGATGCCCCTGTCAGCAGTGTCCAGTCAATCAAACTCCTCGACTCCTCCGAGTCAACCTTCAAAGTCGTCGACGGTAACTCTAAAGACTCATCTCCACACGGCATACCTGAAATCATACTGTAGTCTTCCAAGCTAACCCCGACCTCTCCAAAAGGCATATGAAAGGGCGAAGTCGTATCCCAATAGTGATCAAGAAAGGCCGAACCAGGCAAAGATTAGCCTGAATCTTCCTTGCCTTGATCGCCCTTCATGCCCAGACCAAGCCTCCAAAGGCGCCTGCCTCGACGAGCGCCCTCTCCTCCTCTGTCAGCCTCTCAAAGGCCTCCATCATCGTCGTATATCCGGAAAAGGACCTCATTTTCCCAGCATCCTGCAGCAACTCGAATAAAAAATCACCATTAATAAATGAGAAATGAAATAGTAAACGGATTTAAAGAATGTTAAACAATAACTTATCATACTCCGCGTCGTCCGATAAGACAGATGGCTCTCCGCCGCCTAAATGAGATGTCTACCATCCCATTTCTCGGCCCACTAAGGTGCACCCAATAGCTAGCGTCTACCTCGTTCTATATTGGCCCTCCGAGGTATCTCTTCGGACTCCTCGAACACCCCAGTCGGCATCTCTTCTCCCACATGGGAAGAAGAAGGATCAGGGTCTATACCCATAGGTGCTCTCCCCGATGTGGAAGGAACGCCACCTGCAAAACTGAAGCCAGATCAAGTCGTTTCAAGACATTTTAAGCGTTTTCAAGCTCTAAAGGGAGTTTTCCGGTCATCTTTGCCATTCCTTCCAAAACTCGGCTACACATGTAAGGGTTGGGTCAATTCAAGTCTAGTTCAAAGCCTAGTCAGAGGTTTAAGTCAAAACTTTGACAACATTTCGCTATAATTGTGGTTATGTCCTAGAAGAGCGTCCTGCAAAAGCCGTCGCAAATCAAAAATACGACATCACAACAAGTTTACCCATTACACAAGGGTTCCACAACACCATACTTCATCCAAAATTGACAATCATAAAGGGGTTTTCGAAGCGATTTTCAGATCAGCAGAGTAATCGTCTCATTTGTTCAAAATTTGACAAAACGCAAAAAGAAGACATGGTTATGTTCCTAACAATGCCAATTGCTCATTTATAGTATCAATTTCTATTATACAAATCAAATGGAGGCAAACCCCCAAATTTTTCACATTTTAAAAGGGAAGAACCCTAATTTCAAACTCTAATTCGAGCATAATTAGGAGTTTAAAGCAAAGATAAGATACATACCTCGATTAGTCATACTTTGTAGTTTGATTTGATCAAGTTTCGACGGATTTTGGTTGGAGTTTGAGAGGTTTTCGAGTATTTTGTGTTTTGAAATAATAAAATTGTGTTTCGTCTGTGGCGATTTTACTCAGACTGGGACGAGCTCCGGAAATCACGCAGCAATTGCTGCGCCTCTTGCAAAGGGCGCAACTCTTACTGCGCCTATTCCCTAGCAAGATTTCACTTCAATTTGAAAGTTCGTTACAAGTTTGTTATTTGTGGGCCCAAATCTTGTGCGCCTTTTCTCCGACATCTTATTTCAAAAGCTTGGTTTTTTTTCAAAACCCACACTTTGAAATGCTTCAAAACTGTCACATGACGTTATCATCTCAGCAGGGACCTACCTTTCGGACATAGAATCCGTGGGCCCATCTTTTATTACCAGAATTTTACTCTCCACAACCGAGCAGATTCCTCGGAATAATTCGATCCTGACAGAGTCTTCCACATGTCAAGTTTCGCAAATTCCTTTCAATATATATTTCCCTGACGAGAGTTCCCTTAAGGACAAAGACATGCAGATTCTCACATATGATATTTTCAGCGACTGGCGAGCCTCATAATGCACCCCATTCGCCGGCTAGCAAACCTCACCACGCACCTCAGTCCAAAAAAGAAGATGCCTCAGGTATGACTCCTTCTTATGGATGGCGAGCTTTTATACATAGTTTAATGGACTTTAAATGACCCTCCCCGATGGTCGACGGACTTTAAAATGTTCCTGACGACAGGTCCTTGGTTCAAACCCCTTGAATAGCCTCGCGGCGCCATAGTCGTCAGATTGTAATCCTCGATTGACCTGGTGGATACACTTTGACTTTTGCCATGTCCAAGCCTCTGTCAAAGTGGGGGTTCTTTAGTTACCTCAGTTCTACACGTTCCGTTAACCACCCAGTGATGATTGGGCCGCATGTTTGGTACGCGGAACGATTTATGACAATTCGTAAGTCATTAGAGTTCATTTGGTGTCCAGGTCGAAACCCGCTTCATTTTCTAGAAACCGTTTTAAAACTCCAAGTCGGAACGTGAAAATCTTCCGTGATAAAATATATCTCGTATATTTTAAAAGGGAAGCATAGATCTACCACAATTCCGTGATAGAAACGTGGAAATCTTTCTTCAGCAGAAGGAAACCTCAGAGGAAATAACGCAGCAGGTGCTCCGCCCCTTCCCCGACCTGTTTTCTCCGTTTTCGAGATAATTTTGTGTCATTCCAAAACTCTTCATATTTTATACTATAAAAGGAGAGCTCCGTTCTCACTTTTAAGGCACGCGAGTGTTCCGCCCTTCTCTTCTCTCTTTGCATCTTAAACCTTGCTCTAAGCTTTTCGACATCTACGTGCTTGATCAATCGACTACATAAGCTCAGATCCTTCTAGGTACCCGTCAGGTTTGCATGACCAACCAATTTGACTACTACACAATCAATCAATCAATCGATTTTTAGTCCTTTAACGAGGGCACTTTCTACATACATTCGAATCGAGCTATCGCTAAAAAGTTAACTTAAGTTATTATCTCGTTCGCCAAACTCGTAAGATTCACGTCAGTAGTAAGTTCAAAACCAATTTCAAAACAAAACCTTTTTATAAAACTTTTTTAGCAGTGATCATGCATCGGGAAGAATCGCAGCAGCAACTGCGCCTTCTGGAAGGATCGCAGCATCTGATGCGCCTCTTTCAGAGGCTGCCCTGCTACTATTCTTCTTCTTCTTCCTCTGGTTTATGTAAACTTGTTCATATTTTATTTTCTTTGTTTATAAACTGTAAATCGTATTAAATCTTCACATAAAACGTCTTGACTTAGATACCTAATAATTCAATATTAGCGGGTTTTCGTCTTTGAATCAAATTTGGGTTTTAGAGGTTCGAATCGTTCATATCAAATGTCTAGATTCATTGTTGATATAATTTGTAGGATAATTAATAGGTTAAGCCACTTCTACTCGAGTCATAGGTCAACAATCCATCGTAAATATACAAAGAACATTAACTGCTCGTGATTATGAATTCACACTCAGAACTCAACTCAAGAACAGACGCAACAAGTCATGGACCACTTCCAGAGGACGCAGCTGTTGCTGCGCCTGTTCTAGGTTGAATTATGTCCCTGAACTTCTGTTTTCGCCTTGACGTAGCTTTAATTACGTAATTAATTAAATATTAGTTGTATTATCGCTCATAATCTGTCTTTTAGTTTTCAAACCTTATCCTTTTCTTCAAACCTTCATTTTGAGTATATTTCTGATTAGATCCTTTGTTATATTTTTAATCCATTGTAATCTCATTTAGTCATTGTAATTGTATGATTTCTTTGCCTTTCGTATGTAATTCATTCTAAATCCCAATTTCGACATAATTGAGTTCTAATTACATGTTCACCAACATAGTCTAATTCACATGCTAGGATTAAAACGTTGGATGTTGCATTGCATGCATATAATCGATAACATATCAAATACGAGCGATTTCCCTAATCATTAGTAGAGGCCGCTATCGAGCTGGGCGGGATTAGGTGTTCGATTAAAGAGCTTCCTAATACGTACCCTTACTCCAGATCTATGTGAACATCCGTGTTCATTGGCATCCACGAGAGTCATTCTAGACATATAATGTTAAGGGTAACGAGTTCTTAATGTTCATGTCATTACTTTGTGTCTTGATATGGCATGAAGTATTCGAACGGTTCCAATTTCCTACAAAAATTGGTGGCGACTCCATAAATGCATATTTCTACGCTTGTCCATCCAAGTGCGCCCCTCCGTGGTGTCTCGTGTACCACAGTTCGGCAAGGATCATAATTCCGTGTATCACACCATCAGGCGCCAATGCTCTACTCTAGCTGACAAGAGAAGAGAGCTTATATGAGAGGACCCTCTCCTCAACAGCAGTAGCACCAGCTTCACCACCTCGCTCTACTTGACCATTTTGTATAAGAGCTGACCCTAGACCATGGATAGCAATACCATCAGCAACAACATTCCTGGGGAAGTTGACTCTGTACTTGGGACAACATCATGCGCCAATGCACTTGTTTCCTCCTCCTATAAGTCGCGTTCTTATTTTTAATCTTATGTAATAACTACATAATATGATACACGGATTGGTGATCCTTGCCGAACTGTGGTACAGGGGGGAACCACGGAGGGGCGCGCTTGGGAGGACAAACGTACTAATACGCATTTGTGGAGTCGCCACCAATTTTTATGGGAGATAGGAACCATTCGAATAGTTGATGCCATGTTAGGACACAAAGTGACGACAGGAACACTAAGAACTCGTTACCCTTAGCATTCTATGTCTAGAATAGCTCTCGTGGATGCCAATGAACACGGATATTCGCAGAGATCTGGAGTACGGGGTGAGGGTAATTATTAGGAAGCTCTTTAATCGAACACCAAATCCCGCCCGCCTCGATAGCGGCCTCTACTAATGATTAGGGAAATCATTCGTATTTGATATGTTATCGATTATATGCATGCAAAGCAACATCCAACATTTTAATCCTAGCATGTGAATTAGACTCTGTCGGTGAACATGTAATTAGCACTCAATTGCGTTGAAATTTTGATTTAGAATTGATTACATATGAAAGGCAAAGAAATCTTACAATTACAATGACTAAATGAGATTACAATGGATTACAAAGGATTACGGGATCTACGTCAGAAATATATCAAAACGGAGATTTGAAGAAAAGAAAAAGGTTTGAAATACTAAAAGAAAGATTAGGAGCGATAATACGACTAATACTTAATTAATTACGTAACTAATACTACGTCAAGGCAAAAAAAGAAGTTTAGGGAAAACAGTCAACCCTGGAAAGGCGCAGAAACAGTTGCGAACTTTGGAAGAGGCGCATGGCTTGTTGCGTCTGTTCTTGAGTTGAATTCTGATTGTGAAGTCAGAATCGCGAACAGTTAATGTCGTTTTATATATTAACGATGGATTATTGACCTATGGCTCGAATAAAAGTGGTTTAACATATTAATTACACCACAATATATATCAAAATTGAATCCAAAGATTTGATATGAACGAATCTAACCTCTAAAACCCAAATTTGATTCGTAGACGAAAACCCGCTAGTATTGAATTATTAGGGATCTAAGTCAAGAACAAAACGTTTTATGTGAAAGATAAATACGATTTACAGTTTAGAAACAAAGAAAATAAAAAAAGAACGAGTTTACATAAACAAGAGGAAAAAGAAAAAGAGCAGTAGTAGGGCAGCCTCTAGAAGAGGCGCAGCAGATGCTTCGATCCTGCCAGAAGCCGCAGCTGCTGTTGCGATTCTTCCGGACGTCATGATAGCTGCTAAAAAGGTTTTATAGAAAGGTTTTGATTAAAATCAACTCTGGATTTATGTGTGACGTGAATCTTACATTAATTGAACGAATAATAAATAAAAATAATATAATATGGGATTTACACCCTCAGACTTACATGTTTGACGAAACGAGATTAACTAAGTTAACGTTTTCGCGTCAGCTCGACTCGAATGTATGCAGAAAGTGCCCTCATTAAAGAACTAAAAAAATGATTGATTAATTGATTGGTTGATTGTGTAGTGGTCAAATTGGTCGGTCATGGAAACGTGACGGTTACGCAGATGGATTTTAGCTTACGTAGTCGATTGATCAAGCACGTAGATGTCGAAAAGCTTAGATCAAGGTCTAGAATGCAAAAAGAGAAGAAAAGCGCGGAACACTCGTGTGCCTTAAAAGTGAGAACGGACCTCTCATTTTATAGTACACAAAAAAGAGTTCTGGAACAACACAAGCTTATCTTGAAAACGGATAAAACGGGATGGGGAAGGGGCGCAACAGGAACCGCGATCCTTCGGAGGGGCGCAGCACCTGCTGCGTTATTTCCCCAGAGGTTTCCTTCTGAGGAAGAAAGATTTCTGCGTTTCTATTTGCAAATATTTTCCCTGTAGATGTCATTTCCCTTGAGGTACATTAGTTGCTCCTCCATGTATTAGAGTCGCTTTTCAGTTTCAATTAGAACTGGTGATGGATCGACTTCTGTTTGTCCCATAAAGGGTGGAAGGTTATCATGCACACTAGGATCAGGAATGTCTTCATAAGAAGGCCTAGTTTCTATGGCAACAATTCGGCGTTATTGGCATTGAGGCGAGCATAAGCTTGGTCTTGACTTGTTTGGAGACAGATGAGCGCATCTAAGACTAGATCATTACAATTCGGGTTTTGCTCGAGTTGATGATCATTTGCTTGACTAGGTCCCGGCATCTTGGAAACCGACGTAAGAGACCGAAAACGGATCCAAACACAATCGACCATTCTAGCACACTTACTCAAAAGGACTCGACTTGTGAAGTGAGAGTGTGCCACTATGTTTAAGTGAGTTTTGAAAATGACTAGTATTGAAATGTTTGTCCTAGAAAATCATAGTGTGGTTGTAGGAGTGTCGACTTGAAGTGGAGAAAAGACGATTTTGACTATACATTTGGGCATATTTTCGATTCATTATGCACTACTTTAGGCCACCTGTGAAAATGCTTCACAGTTTTGAAAAGGATTTTATTTTTTGAAAAGTTTGTCACAGTTTTATTTACAAAAGGGTGATCACGTGGAGGTTATACACATTTATACATGCATTATATCGGTATGCTGAGTGCATTAAAAAATATTTTGGCTTAAAGGGTGGGTTGCCATACCAAGCAATCAAACCCGGGCCTGTGGAGAGGTCCTTGCCAAACATGAGTAAGGTCATTTCCTAGACCAATTCCTCGAGTTGTGAATGCTCTTGATACTAACAAGAGTATGTATCGCGGAATGGTTGACGTCAATCGCTATCCATCCTTAGGCCCAGATAAGAAATTGGACCGTCCGGACAGGTCGATTGGTCGAAACGGTTTGGGTTGAGACTAAGAAGGCCGAATAAAACGACCTAAGAAGGTCGAGTAATGAAAATCGGCAACTGTCTAGTTCAAACTATTCTTCAATCTTGTTCAAGTTTCACCCTAGGTAACACGTAAGTTTATATATCGCCAGCGGAGTCACCAAACTGTGATACATGGATTGGTAATCCATGTCGAACTGTGGTACACAGGGAACCACTGAAGGGTGCACTTGGATGGACAAGCGTAGAAATACGAATTTGTGGAGTCGCCACCAATTTTTATGAGAAATTGGAACCGTTCGAATACTTCATGCCATGTCAAGACACAAAGTAATGACATGAACAATAATAACTCCTTACCTTTTGCATTCTATGTCTAGCATGACTCTTGTCGATGCTAATGAACACGGATATTCACAGAGATCTCGAGTAAGGGGTGAGGGTACGTATTAGGAAGCTTTTTAATCGAACACCTAATCCTGCCCGCCTCGATAGCGACCTCTACTAATGATTAGGGAAATCGTACGTATTTGATATTTTATCGATTATATGCATGCAATGCAACATCCAACATTTTAATCCTAGCATGTGAATTAGACTAAGTCAGTGTGTAACACCCGCAAATGTACCATATTTTTATAGTAAAAATATTTTACGGATAATTTTCTGCGAAATTTAGTTTTAATTTAGAATTTAACTTTCCGAGTCGAATTTAGAATTTCCGAGTTCGTATTTGGAATTTCCGCGAGATTTCAAGTAAAACCAGTTTTAAGCCGTCTTTGACTTTTTCTTGACTTTTTCCCTTATACTCCCTCATACTACTCCTAACCTAATTCATACTCACACAAACACAACTCAACAGTTCTTCTTCTCTAAGAAACCCAAAACCTTGCCTCCATTTTCATCCAATCTTAGAATCGTCGTACCTCGCTCATTTCTTGCTCAAATTCACGTAAGTTCGTCTTACTCTTCCCCTCTCATCTTCCTCTATCCGTATTGGTAATAAAATTACCGTCTTTCTCGCTTTTCAATTTATCCGGCTTTCTCAAAGGTGAATTATATTCATCTTTTGTTATCTAATTGTAGGTGGAGACTTTCTAGAAATTGATTAAAGACGCAAAAAGGTAACGGTAAAGGGTTACTCGATATCATTTACGTGTTTTAAGTGTTTTCTAGGCTAGTAATCGTATTTAGATTATGGTTAGTATGCTTAGGACTTGTGTTGTTGTTGATGGATGTTGTTAGTTGTTAATTGATATGAGAATTGATGGTTTGTGATGATAAATGATGATTTTTGTTGTTGATAACATGTTGGTTTTGATCGTGCCTGAATCCCGTGAAGGACGCTCGCTGCGTCGTGGGACGCTGGCTGCGTCGTGGGACGCTGGCTGCGTCGTGGGACGCTGGCTGCGTCGTGGGACGCTGGCTGCGTCGTGGGGCGCTGGCAGCGTTACGCGCGACCGACTGCTGTTTTCCTGCACTGACCCCTTTTCGTAAAATGATCATATCTCCTTCGTTACTTGCTTGTTTTGAGCTTGTGACATCCCGTTGGAACCGTAAGAGGATAAGCTAGCACCTCCATTTGCAATTTCTACATTTTCATGTCTAGAACTCTAGTTATGACCGTTTGAAATGGACCCTTGTTTTCGTTGGTTTCCAAACAACATTGTTTTGGAGAGGTATCTATGTTTCTTATTTATTATGCTTTATAAACTTGTTCTAATGCTTATGTATCATGTATTGATTCATTTTGATCATATTTAAGTTTATATAATTCCCTATTCTCATGTTTTGTGACGGTTTTAGATATGTCCTACTTTGAGTCGGTTTTTACAAATGATACGGTTTGAGCACTATTTTGTTATGTGCTTTGTACTCTCATTCCCTTGGCTACCTCCACGTTCGTAAGGCTGGAATGTCGGAACGGGGAGGTATCCTACTGCTTAATTGCATGTGTTAGTGGGCATACGACGACGTGGTTGGGAGGCGAACGCTTTGCGTTGATCGACCCGGCCGTCAAATGTTGTGTACTTGCGAGGTGGTGTTATTTGCATGTAGCGTACCGCTTGTTATGTGGCTCGAGCTCTTTTCCGCCTCTTTCGTGAATTATTCTACCGAATTTGGGGTACTCGGCGTCAATGATTGACCGAGTCTTGGATGCGAAATGTCCTCGCTTGTCGAACCGGAAAATGCGATTCTGGGAGTCTGGCCAGATTTAGATTAGGAACCGTATTATTATCGTCGTTCCTACCAGGAGGAAATTAGTCTACATATACGAAATGTCATCGTGTATGCGTTCAGGGAATGCTTTTCTCCCGTGGATGCCTGTTAATCATACTTGCCTTTGTACGGTGCTAGTGCGTTTCATTTACCGTTAGAGAGGTCGTCATTGTATTGTTATGTGCGGATGGATGATTACATGATTGATTATTCATGGTCATACCATGACTTGGCATGGTTTGGTTGTCGAGTCTCAATCTTATCAAACTTATACCGCTAACGGTGAGATGCAAGCCCTAGTGAGCGTATTCGGTTGCCTAAGAGTGTTTTTCCCGAGTCTTTGTATCACATGATGGATTCGGATTTGTATTCTATATGCTCTTATCATTATATATTGCATTGCCTATCTATTCTTGTGACAACCCTCGGGAATGCGGAAATATAAAACATACAAGCATGTGAAATAATATGCGGAAATACGGTATTTTAAAAACCTTTAAACATGCAATATATATATATAACACGAGGTGTGTCAAAACGTTACAAACTAAATACGGAAATACAACAAAGAGACGGGGTCTCTTAAAATGTTAGCAAAGAACAAGAGTTTAGCAAAACTAGCTAATATCGTCTAGAGGTGAAAACTTCCAGGGACAACGCCCGCTTGCTCACACCCGAACCCCAAAATATCATATCCAAAAAGTCAACCATTGCAAGCAACCTGTTCATTCATGAAAAACATGAACGCC
Organism: Heliosperma pusillum; assembly: GCA_022085475.1. Classification (NCBI taxonomy): domain Eukaryota; kingdom Viridiplantae; phylum Streptophyta; class Magnoliopsida; order Caryophyllales; family Caryophyllaceae; genus Heliosperma; species Heliosperma pusillum. Next base: position 40,503 of record JAIUZE010006765.1, read on the forward strand.
ACAGTCAGTGGGGAGTAACTCCGGGTTCTCCCAGCCATATCACATTAAACGTACATAGAAGGAAATACAAAAGTAGAGCATGCATACATATAGATATACATGGGAGATACGATAAGGATAGATAGGCAATTCGATATATAATGATAAGATATTGTGGAAACCAAAATCCTTAACCATCATGCTATTCAAAAGGACTCGGGGAAGACACTCTTAGGCAACCGAATACACTCACTAGGGCTTGCATTCACCGTTAGCGGTATAAGAGGATAAGATTGAGACTCTTCAGACAAACCAGTCAAGTCATGCGATGATCACAGTAAATCCAACATATTATCATCCATTCACGAAACCAAGACAATTGACGGTGTCCAATCATGCAATGACCATGAATAATGTCATGAAATCACGCATTCAAGAACGGACACAAGACGACATCTCTCACGGTAAATGAAACGCACTAGCATCGTGTACATGGCAAGTATGATTAACAGGCATCCACGGGATAAACATTTCCTGAACTCATACACGATCAACATTTCGTATATGTAGACTAATTTCCCCTCCTGGTAGAACGACATATAAATACCCGGTCCTAGTCTAATCTGGCCAAAATCCCGAAATCACATTTTCCGGTTCGACATGCGATAAACGTTTCGCATCCAAGACTCGGTCTTACACTAGACGCCGAGTACCCCAAATTCGGTAGATCGATTCAGGAAAGAGGCGGAAAAGAGCTCAAGCCACATAACAAGCGGTACGCTACATGCAAATAACACCACCTCGCAAGTACACAACATTTGACGGCCGGGTCGAACAACGCATAGCGTTCAACTCCCAACAACGTCGTCGTATGCCCACTACACATGCAATTAAGCAGTAGGATACCTCTCTGTTCCGACATTCCAGCCTTACGAACGGGAAGGTAGCCAAGGGAATGAGAACACAAAGCACAAGACAAAATAGTGCTCAAACCGTAACATTTGTAAAAACCGACTCAAAGTGGGAACATATCCTAAACCGTCACAAAACATGTGATACAAGCGAATGAAATATCATATTTCCAAAATATCAATATTATAAGAGACTACGTAAAATTATACGTTAAATGAATCATCGGAAATATTATAAATGAAAACCGTAAACAAGAATCACAAAGAACTCCAGCAGGTGCCAGCCGGTCAAGCTGACCGGCTGCCGGTCCACCGGCTCAGGCCACAAGTCAATACGAAAACCGATATGAAATGTTAGTGTGTCCCAGCCGGTCAGGTCAACCGGCTGCCGGTCGACCGGCTGGGACCAAAAGGTCATATGAAAAACAAAGGAAGAAAGGGGGTGTCTCAGCCGGTGGTCTGACCGGCTGCCGGTCGACCGGCTGAGCCCAACCTCATATTCCAAAATCACGTAAAATGCCAAAAATATAAAGCAGGTGCCCCAGCCGGTGGTCTGACCGGCTGCCGGTCGACCGGCTGGGGTCCAATATACTCGAAAATCCCATTTTTCACTAAGGATCCAATTTCAATTATCATCCAATATTATCATCAATCATTCATACTCATATCAATACTCAATAAACAACATCCATCAACAACAACACAAGTCATAAGTTTACTAACCATAATCTAAATACGGTTTATATCCTAGAAATCACATAAAACACGTAAATGATACCGAGTAACCCTTCACCGTTACCTTTAAGCGTCTTTACTACTCGTCAAGCTCCTCTTCAATAAGGTAATAGTCTTTGACGGGATCTTGGAGGTCACCACCTACATAAAGATCATAAAAGATGAATGAAATTCATCTTGAGAAAGGCGGAAAGATTGAAAAGCGAGAAAGACGATAATTTTATTATCAATACGGATATAGGAAGGTTAGGGAAGAAGAATAAGACGAACTTACGTAAATTCTATCAAAGAACGAAGAAGCTACGCGAATTCTAAGATCGATATCAAAGAGGGAAAGTTTCTTGAGATTTCTTAAGGAGGAAGATATTTGTGTTTGAATGTAAAATTAGGTTAAAGTGGGAGTAGTGTGAGTTATGAAGGAAAAAGTCAAAGACGGTTCCAAAGTCAAGAAAGTCAAACTCGACTCAAAAGTCAAGAAAAGTCAAACCCGACTTAAGACGGGATTTTCATGAAATCTCGCGGAAATTCCAAAAACGAACTCGGAAATTCTAAATTCGACTCGAAACATAAAAAGCTAATTTAAAACTTAAATTTGCTGAAAAGATTTCGTAAAATATTCCTACTAGAAAAATAGGGTACATTTCCGGGTGTTGCAATCACCTCACCTTTTAAAAAGTTTCGCCCTCGAAACTTGAGGAAAAATAAAAATTACCTTACTTGAAAAGACTCGGATATTTACTACGCATAGAAGCTTCAGTTTCCCAAGTCTCTTCTTCGACCTTTGCACTTCTCCACAAGATTTTCACCAACGGAACTACTTTACTTCTCAACTTCCTATCCTTACGATCTAGAATGCGGATCGGCTTCTCTTCAAAGGATAAATTCGGTTCAAGCTCGGGCAATTCAACTTGAAAGACATGGCTTGGATCACTAACATACTTTCTCAATTGAGAAACATGAAATACATCATGAACCTTAGCCAAATTCGGCGGTAAATCCAACTTATAAGCAACGGCACCAATCCTTTTCACGATATCAAAGGGTCCAATGTATTTCGGGCTCAATTTACCCTTAACACCAAACCTTTTAACACCCTTCATAGGAGACACCTTCAAGAACACTTTATCTCCAACCTCAAATTCTAACGGCCTTCTTCGGATATCGGCATAAGACTTTTGACGGTCTTGAGCGGCTTTCATTCTATCACGAATGACCTTCACATTATCAATGGTTTCAACAAGAACATCGGGGCCTAAATCACGATTGTCACTCAATTGATTCCAACATATAGGACTCCGACATTTCCTTCCATAAAGAGCTTCATATGAAGCCATCTTGATAGATGCATGATAACTATTGTTGTAAGAAAACTCCACCAACGGTAAGCTCTTTTCCCAACTAGACTGAAAATCAAGAGCACAAGCCCTTAGCAAGTCTTCTAAAGTCTGAATAGTCCTCTCAGTCTGACCATCCGTAGCGGCATGAAAAGCAGTACTCATCAACAACTTACTACCCATGGCCTCTTGCAAAGCCTTCCAAAATCTCGAACAGAATCTCGGATCTCGGTCGGATATAATCTCCAAAGGAACACCATGGTATCTAACAATTTCATCAACATAAGCCTTTGCTAAACGATCCCAATTCCAAGTTTCTTTGATCGGAATAAATCTAGCACACTTGGTCAATCGATCAACAACAACCCAAACATCATCTTTACCTCCAACGGTTCTCGGCAAAGCCATAACAAAATCCATAGAAATAGATTCCCACTTCCATAGCGGAATATCCAACGGTTGCAGCAATCCACCGTGTCTCTTGTGTTCAATCTTCACTTGTTGGCAAGTCAAACATCTTCCAAAATAAGAAACAACATCACCCTTTAAGTTCGGCCACCAAAAATTGTAGCTTCAAATCCTTTGTACATCTTATCACCTAGCCTCCGGGGTGAATAGGAATACGGGGAAAGATGAGCTTCATCAAGAACTCGCTTCCTCAAATTACGAGCATTAGGAACAAATAAACGACCATGGAAACGAAGAACACCTTCATCATCAAACTTGAAATCTTTACCTTTACCTTCAAGAATCTTGGCTTGGATAGACTTGTAGGTAAGATCATCAACTTGGCTTTCACGGATCTCACGTAGAAACACAGGCTCGGCAATCATAGCACCAATATGAACAAATCCACGCTCTACAAACTCCAAACTCAACCTTCGAAACTCGGCACAAAGATCAACAGGTAAAACATGCAAAGCATTCAAAGCATGAGAAGCTTTCCTACTAAGAGCAACTGCAACCACATTCGCCTTCCCTTCATGATACAATAACTCAAAATCATAATCGTTCACCAATTCCAACCATCTTCTTTGCCTCATATTCAACTCTTTTTGAGTAAGTATGTACTTTAAACTCTTGTGATCGGTGAAGATACGACAATGAACTCCAATTAAATAATGTCTCCACACTTTTCAAAGCATGAACAAACAGCGGCCAATTCTAGATCATGAGTAGGATAGTTCACTTCATGAACTCTCAATTGCCTAGAAGCATAAGCCACAACCTTCCTATTCTGCATAAGAACACAACCTAATCCCCTTTTAGAAGCATCACAATAGACATCAAAGTCTACTCCATCTTCAGGCAAAGTCAACACCGGAGCGGTAGTTAACCTCTTCTTTAACTCTTGAAACGGATTTTCACAAGCTTCATTCCATAGGAATTTGGTTTCCTTCTTCAATAACTGAGTCATCGGTCTAGCAAATCTTCGGTAATAACCAGCTAAACCAAGGAAACTTCGAATCTCTCTAATATCAGTCGGACTCTTCCAATCCACAACGGCCTCAATTTTCGAAGGATCCACCATTACACCTTCTTTTGAAATCACATGCCCAAGAAAGGACACTTTAGGTAACCAGAACTCACATTTAGAGAACTTAGCATACCACTTTTGTCGACGTAGAACCCCCAAAATAATCCTCAAATGAATAGCATGCTCATCTTCGGACTTGGAGAAAATAAGAATATCATCAATGAATACCACCACACACTTGTCAAGATACTCACTAAATGTGCGGTTCATCTGATCCATAAAGATAGCGGAGCATTCGTCAATCCAAATGGCATTACCGCAACCAGTGAACCATAAGGCCATACTCGTACTAAAACGGTTCTTGTTGGGGATATCAGCTACCTCTAACCCACGTAATTTGATGATTCACCGGACCTCAAATCTATCTTCGAAAAGAGCAGCAACCCTTTAATTGATATCAAACACCATCCCAATTCTAGGTAAGGATACCTATTCTTGATTGTAATCCGATTCAATTCACGATAATCGATACACAACCTCATAGAACCATCCTTCTTCTTCACAAAAAGGACAGGAGCACCCCAAGGAGAGGCACTTGGTCGAATAAACCCCTTTTCAATCATATCATCCAACTGCTTCCTTAACTCTTTCAATTCAGACGGAGCCATACGATAAGGAGCTTTGGCAATTGGACCAGAACCCGGAACAAGATCAATGGAGAATTCGACATCTCTCTCGGGAGGAATCCCGGGCAAATCTTCGGGAAATACATCGACGAATTCTCGAACAATAGGCACATCTTCAATACTTGGCAAAGAGGTATTTGAAGAAGTCACAACACACAAGAATGCTTTGTAACCTTTTCTACCCATACTTACCAACTTCAAAGCGGAGAATAAAGACACACCTTACGGGGATGAGATCCCTTATCGTTAAGGTTATTTAACACCTAAAGGACTCTTAAGAAAATCTTTTATACGACACTAGAACCTAGCATGATACATAGATAACCAATCTATACCTAATATAATATCAAATTCGCCTAAAGGAAACTTGAGGAGATTCGCGGGAAAAATAGAACCCGAAATAGATATAGGTACATTTGGATAAAGGGTTGAACAAGAGATAATATCTCCGGATGGTAAGGATATGGGAGTATCCTCACTAGATGTAGGCTTGATTGATAATTTCTTAGCATAGGTTGATGACACAAAAGACATTGAAGCACCGGTATCAAATAAAATAAGACACGGTTGCTCTAATATTGAGAACATACCCGTAATGATCTCGGGATGAGCATCGGCTTCGGCACGGCTCATGACAAAGATTGAACCCTTAGGCTTAGGAGGAGGGGGCAACTTTCGATCGGGGCAATCTTCATAACGATGACCACCCTTTTGACAGAAGAAGCAAATGTAAGGTCGGTTGGCACAAGACACACCGGGGTGGTGTGGTTGTCTACAACGATTACATTGACGACCTTGAGTTTGAGCTTGAGAAGCATAAGGCCTATGAGCCACATTTGAAGTAGCTCTAGCAATAAAAGGAGCAGGATTCCTTGCATTGGCATTGGAAGAAGGATTAACCCTCCTCTTGTTAGCATAGGAATTAGAAGGAGACGGAAAAAACGGCCTCTTTCCAAAAGCATTCGGCCTAGGAGCATAAGAAGGAGAGGGATTATTCATTGAAGCTTCATCTCTAATAGCCTTCATTGAATTTTCAGCCCACAAGGCATCATCGTAGAGATCTCCAAAGGACGCAGTACCCCTTCTCACTTTACTTTGAAGAACGGCATTCAACTTATTACGATAATAGAAGCACGATCTTCATCACACGGATCAGGCCTTGGGCGACGAAATTGAGCGAGCTATTAATGGATCCGAGTAAACTCTTGAGCTGATAGGTTGCTTGTTTTTGAAAATCTAAAACTCCTTGGAGCCTTGGTGTTAAGCTTTGGGATAAAACCTACCCTCCAGCAAGAGCTTTAAAGCACAAAGCCAGTTGACAGTCCTTCAAGAGTTGTTGTCTTCGTTGGTGCACTTGTGGATAGCCTTACACTTTATACTCTTCCCGGACTGGGTTAAAGATTCAAAAAGCGTCTCCCATATCATCGGAACCAGTAGGATATGCTCCGTAGGATCCGGTTCTCCACCATAAGGCACGACTTACTCCTTGCAATTTGACCCGCCACCCATTGCATAGCACCTTGTTGGTTTGATCCTCCTTATAGGGTGGGAACTTGGTTGATTAGACTAGAAGCGGCATCTTGATGATTCTTCAGCACTTTTGAGAAGAGCCTCCAATCATTAATATTCTCAGCTAAACGCGGTCTAACCATCTTCATAGAAAACAAAACACAAATTTAAGTACTCCCTACCATTAGCAAATAAACAAATAGACTACCAAGTAAAGTCCTTAACTTCTACCCAACTCTTCCATTTATTATTTCAAGGCAGTAAGTTAAGTAGGGTTCAGTGGTGGTGGCGTCGGGTGGAGCGATTCAAAGCTCTGATACCCAAATTGTGACAAAACCCTCGAGAATGCCGGGACAATATAAAATACATACAAGCTGTGAAATAATATGCGGACCATACGGTATTTAAAATACCTTTAAAACAGCAAGCTATTCATCAGACCACGAGGTAGGTGTGTCAAAATTGCTTAAAGCTAAAATACGGAAAATACA
>JAIUZE010006766.1:0-14939 GCA_022085475.1 Heliosperma pusillum
TTGTTAAAAATGGGTGTTGATTAATTAAAAACATGTTAGAATTAATTTGGAAATTTGGGGTTGTTGTTTGGTGGTGGCCGAATTGGTGGCTGGAAAACCGGTCCAAACCAGGCCGGTCCAGGCCGGTTCAGACCGGTCTTGGTTGGTCCATGGTGGGTCCGGGTTTTGGTCTTTGGGTTGTGTCAATGTTTGATTGTTTAATTGTTGTTTTGACGGGTTTTAATTATGTTAAAGCATGCGGGAAATAATTAGAAACGGTTTTTAGTAAAACCGTTAAAAAGGCCAAAACAGTCCATTTTGCCAAAACAGGCCGTGGGCCCATCCAAGCCCATGTGGGTCCGGCCCAACTCAGCCCGTGGGTCCCACCTTGGGACTTGTGACGGTTTTTGAGTTATCGTCATTTTTATCGCGTTTTGTAATAATTAGCAAGCGAGAAATATTAATAAGTAAAATATTTAATTAAAAAGGTTTTTCCATTAAATTATTATTTCTCACATGTTAGAAATTATAAGACGAGACCGTAGTTTAAATTAATCTCCTTTAAGTCAAACGGGGTTTTGGGTATAATATAATCTAATTCACATGTTAGAAGTTTTAATAGAATAACATGTAATGAATATGTTGATTTTATGTCTATGTGATAAAGACTCTGTTTCTAGCCGGTTTGATCCAACTGGTTTGGTCAAACTAAGATCTAGTCAGCCCCGATTTGACTGATGACCCGTCGCGGGACTCGGGTCGGGGATTTGTCTTCAAGTATGGTTGTATTTAATTAAGGAATTAGCCTTAGTAGATATGAGGCGATATGATATTTGATTATTATTGATATGCAATTAGTCACATGATAGGATGTTTTCCCGTGACTGATTTATTATATGGTTGGTGTCGTGTTGACTAAGTACCCATAGAGAATTATGGATATATGGCGTCTTGACCATTCTAATTCTAAATGAGTAGCTTGGACCATGACATTGATAGGCCCGTACTATCGTTAACGAGCATATGGAGTTCACTGCTTGATAGCTTTTGTGTCTCGGCTTGGTGGGTTTATATCCAAGTCGGGGCATGGCTGCCTGATCCGTTTTGGGACTGGAGCCAGCTTAAGTACTAGCCATCTCGGCTTAGGGGGTCGCCTAGTAGAGTTTCTCATAGACGGTTATGTCATGGGACGGGGAATGGAATAGCTGTTGTCGCTAGGTCTGATCAGTCTAGGACTAGGATTTTTTCCTACCTTGTGGTATAGCCTCGAGTTACAGAAGTCGACTATTGACGGTTCTAAGAACTTATGCCTGTTTGTAGACGTATTGGTCTTTCATGTTTGTATGATTCTATGAGTTTTAGAAGGTGAGATGCAAGCCGGCTAGATTGATAGAGTTTGGATTACTGATTGTTAACTGATTCACATGATTACGTGTTGATTAGGGTTTGAGTGTATCACGGCCATGTTTCTGAGAGGAACCTCTTAGCTAGCATACCAGCTTCCCTACCTCGAGTTATAGTTTATTATCGGTTTCACATGATAGCTTTCACATGCTAGGTTATTTGTTAGTTATCTGTTTCATAACATGAAAAACATATCATATATGTTAAAGTTTTGTATTGTCCATATACATTGCTTTTATGTTATTCATGTTTTATTAAACTTGACATTTCGTGGCTGGAGGACTCGGAGTTACTCCCCACTGACTGTGGCTTCCGTGTTTATATTTAATGCGGTCGAACAGGTGGTGAATGCATATTTGGGGTACATTGACGAGCTAGCGAGCGAAGTATTTACCTTGGACCTATATTCGTTTCTTAGATTGTATATTATTATACACTCTGCTATTTCTGTATTTATACGGGAGATATGTCTCCCGTTTCAGATACTTTTTATTGTATAATATTATTTCCGTTTTGTAATGACCCTTTTTATTTATGACACCTTCTTTATGTATTTAAATTATTTTTTTTCTTTCATCAAATTTGAGGGTGTCACAGTTGGTATCAGAGCATATTTGCTCCCGACGCACGTTTGTGTACCCTTGCATAAATAACTTGACCTTAATAAATAATAAACTTGTGAGATAGAAGGGTAGGAGGGGTAGATTAGGATTTATGTTGTAGTCTATTTGTTTATGCTAATTGTTAGGAGTAACTTAATTTGTTTTGTTTCTTATGAAGACGGTTGGACCTCGTGTAGAAGAGATCGTTGCTACTGCCAACCAGGTCCCTCCTCATAAAGAAGACAATTACCAAGGAGGCTATGCTTGGGTGGTTAGCCAGATTGCTAGGAGCAATATTGCGCCTTATGGTGGAATATGTGTTACCTAGAAGGAGTATCCTCTACCGAAAATTTGAAGATTTATAAGCTAATTGAAGTGAATTCCTTCTTCATCTTTGAATTCTCTCGTCCTTATAGTATTGTGTCCTCTTCCTTCCATCTAGGTGCGTCTTTCTCTTCCAACCTATTTACCTCTTGGAAATTACTTTAAATAGTTCCTCCATCTTACCATTGGTATCCTTACCTCCCTCTTGTAACATTTTATGGATGTCATCACCATCGGATTATGGTATATTATACTTAGTCGGAAGAACTTTGAATCTTGTGGAATATTAGTGTTTGTTAGAATGAACTTGTGATTTGAGGAAAATGATATAGATCTAATTTCACCTTATGGTGGTGAGAGTTTGTGCCTTGAGGAAGATGTTTCGAATATGGTACCTAACCATCCTATTAAGCTAGTTTCATGTTCAGAGGATTATAAGGATTTGAGGATCAACTTAGAATGAACTCTCCTAGTGGTTATAGACTAAGAAAACTTGAAGTTACAATATCTTTTTGAGGATCGAAATAAGCTTAATAATAGTTGTAGTTGTGGTTAGGAAGTTGAGTGATTTTTTTTTATGTTACTTGGGAATTTGTTGTCGTTAAATGTTGGACCCTAACGGAAATAAAAACTTTGTGGATTTAGGATTGGATGACACCACTTGAGGAATATTGACATAAGCGAAAACCGATGTATTGAGAGTTAGGAAGAGATAACTAAATTGATTACGGTCGCATTGCCCTATGTTTGGCAAAAGTTAAGTGAATAGAGATTTGTGTGACTAATCTCTTTGAGGTTTCGAGATTCAACTTTTGAGGATGAGAGGATTCATTGTAAATAAGTTGGAGTAATGAATTTTAGGAATAAATTGGATTAAAGGATTTTTTAGTAATGCCTTTACTTTGTGGTTGTTAGCAGTCTTGTTTCCTTAAATATAAATATTTGGATGGTAGTTTCCAATAAGAGTTTTGATGGACCTTAGAAGATTTTAATTGAATTGGAATAATTGGGAATTGCTACTCGGTGTGGCATGCTTATGAAATATCTTGGTAGGAATCCGATGATTGAAATGTTGAGGATATATTGCACTCCCTTGAGGACTAGTTTACTTGTACAGTTAGTATTGTCGAGTTACTGTCGACATTAGAATTTTCATAGAGGGAAGATAGTATTGGGGTTCGTCCTTCGTTTTTCTTTATTCTTTCCTTCTTTCTTTCTTCTGTCTATTCGATTTATTCTTTTGAATATTTCGTTCCTTCTATCAATTGTCATCTCGTATAGATAGGATATTAGAAGCTTTAGTTATAAGTTTTAGGTATAGATAGTAGTGTTATTACTTTTACTATAGAATTTTTGAATTAAAAGCTTTTAGAAATGTTTTATGATTTCAAGTATTTTACCGTCAAGGAGTGTTGAGACTTGTTATTGGAGACGTTCGATAACTAGTTTTCTCATTTATTGATGCGAAAATGGATATTTTTAAGTCTTTGACTTGGGACGTCGATGTTCTTAACGGCCGACGAGAACCTTCCGTTCCATTGATAAGATCCTATATTTATATTACAAGTATATTTTTAACAGTTTTGAAATAGACCTACATATATGTTACTTTCCTTCTTCTAAGTTTCGAGGACGAAACGTTTTAAAAGGAGGGGTGATTGTAACAACCCGAAAAGTACCCAATTTTTCTAGTAAAAATATTTACTAACACTTTTCAGTAGACTTAAGTTTTTAAAATAGAATTTATTGTTTCGCGTCGTATTTTGAAATTCCGCGTTCGTATTTGGAATTTCTGAGAGATTTCATGAAAAGACCATTTTTAGTCATCTTTGACTTTTCTTGACTTTTAAGTCGTCTTTGACTTTTCCTTGACTTTTTAAAGTCGTCATTGACTTTTTCTTGACTTTTAAGTCGTCCTAAACTTTTCTTGACTTTTAAGTCATCTTCGACTTTTCTCGATTTTTCAGTCAACTTTGACTTCCGTTGACTTTTCCCGACTCGTCTCATAAGTATGAAGACCGAAATTTTATTTAAAAAAATAAAATTTTTGATTTATTTTTATTTAGATTTATTAAGATTTATCATAATTTAATATAATTATTTTGAATTTATTCGGAATTTAAAGAATAACGTTTGCGGTTTTAAACGAACGTCATTTAACTATTCCCGACTCATCGTAAAGCGCGAAACAAAATCGAAACTCGACTTTGGCATGAGTCACACGCGCGTGTCATCGTGTTCCACTCACATTAGATATTTTAATTCTTTTGATTAAACTAATAATAATATCTAGATATTTATTAACTTTATCGATCAGTTAACGAAAATTACGCAAATCGTTTACAAAACTGACCCGACAGTCACCATATCACACGGTTTTTCCTCTCTCTTTGACCTTGATATTTTCTTTCTTTTCATTACAATAACATAATATCTTGAGATTTAATTCAATTAACTTAATATCTAATTAATTACGGTAATATAATTATTATACCGGGTCAATTCCATAACAACAATTTCAAACCCACCTCACTATTTTGCTCTATAAACTCACGGCTCACACACTCCACTTTACTCACAAACAACTTTTCATTTTTCAACAAATCAAATTAAGATCAAAATATCACTTTCTTTAATCGTTCTTGAGCGTTCTTCGCGTTATTCATCCGTTCTTCATCGTTCTTGAGCAAAACCTTCATAAAACCTTCATTTCTTAATTAAATCCATCCTAATTTATATTTCTAGACTCTCCTCTTCGCTCCTCATCTTCCCGTACGGTTTTATTTCAATTCCGTCAAAATCGTTTTCAAGACTTTAATTATGGAAAATCATATTTTAAGTTCTAATAATGTTTCTTGTCATTTCTTATAGGGGAAGATTTTGAAGACGAGTTTGGTGACTCGTATATCTTAGGAGAAGACTAGAAGACGGGTTTCTTAGTTCTTAGTGCTTATTATTTTGGTGCTACTTGATTTTAGCTAGCTAAGGTAACGATTCCGAGTTACTCGACGGATACATGTTACATAGCTTTGGTTTTTCTTTAGTTTTGGTTCATCTTTAGTTTTTGTTCATATTATTATGATTTTATGATTTTTAGTTAGTAACATGTTAAGTAGTAGTTAGTATGGTGTTTTATGATTTTATAACATGTTGGTTGTTCTTGTTATATTTTTATGATTTCTTCATGATGATGATTGTTGTATGATGGATGGTTAAAATGGTTGTTAAAATGGGTGTTGATTAATTAAAAACATGTTAGAATTAATTTGGAAATTTGGGGTTGTTGTTTGGTGGTGGCCGAATTGGTGGCTGGAAAACCGGTCCAAACCAGGCCGGTCCAGGCCGGTTCAGACCGGTCTGGGTTGGTCCATGGTGGGTCCGGGTTTTGGTCTTTGGGTTGTGTCAAGGTTTGATTGTTTAATTGTTGTTTTGACGGGTTTTAATTATGTTAAAGCATGCGGGAAATAATTAGAAACGGTTTTTAGTAAAACCGTTAAAAAGGCCAAAACAGCCCATTCTGCCAAAACAGGCCGTGAGGCCCAAATCAGGCCCATGTGGGTCCGGTCCAACTCAGCCCGTGGGTCCCACTTTGGGACTTGTGACGGTTTTTGAGTTATCGTCATTTTTATCGTGTTTTGTAATATTTAGCAAGTGGGAAATATTAATACGTAAAATATTTAATTAAAGAGGTTTTTCATAAAATTATTATTTCTCACATGTTAGAAATTATAAGACGAGATCGTAGTTTAAATTTATATCCTTTAAGTCAAGCAGGGGGTTACGTAAAATGTAATAATTCACATGTTAGAAGTTTTAATAATATAACATGTAATGAAATATGTTGATTTTAAGAGTCTATGTGATAAGACTCGGTTTCTAGCCGGTTTGACCAACCGGGTTTGGTCAAACTATGATCTAGTCAGCCCCGTTTTGACTGATGACCCGTCGCGGGACTCGGGTCGGGGATTTGTCTTCAGGTAGGGTTTTATTTAATGAATGAATGAATGAGCCTTAGTAGATATGAGGCGATATGATATTTGATTATTAATTATATGCAATTAGTCACATGATAGGAAGTTCTTTCTGTGACTGTTTGATTGTATGATATATGTCGTGTGGACTAAGTACCCATAGAGAATTTACGATTATGGGCATGTTAAGTCGTATCTAGCATGTGTTAAAGGTAACTCTGAGTTAAGATATTAGTTGGTCGGCCCTGGTATTCTAAATGCGTATCTGGACCAGACAATTGATAGGTCCGTACGGTCTTAATGGTATATAGTCATGGGTTAATAGCTTTTTGTGTCTCGGCTTGGTTGGGTTTATATCCAAGTCGGGGCATGGCTGCCTTATCCATTTTGGGACTGGAGCCAGCTTAAGTACTAGCCATCTCTGCGTAGGGGGTCGCCTAGTAGAGTTTCTCATAGACGGTTATGTCATGGGACGGGGAGCGGAATAGCTGTTGTCGCTAGGTCTGATCAGTCTAGGACTAGGATGTTTTCCTACCTTGTGGTATAGCCTCGAGTTACAGAAGTCGACTATTGACTGTCCTAAGAACTTATGCCTATTTGTAGACGTATTGGTCTTTCATGTTTGTATGATTCTATGAGGTTTAGAAGGTGAGATGCAAGCCGGCTAAGATTGATAGAGTTTGGATTACCGATTGTTAACTGATTCAAATGATTACGTGTTGATTAGGGTTTGAGTGTATCATGGCCATGTTACAGGGTAACCTCTGAGCTAGCATACCAGCTTCCCTACCTCTTGTTATATTTTATTATCGGTTCACATGATAGCTTTCACATGCTAGGTTATTTGTTAGTTATCTGTTTCATAACATGAAAAGCCAGATCATATATGTTTAAGTTTTTATTTCATATACATTGCTTTTATGTTATTCATGTTTCATTAAACTCGACATTTCGTGGCTGGGAGGACTCGGAGTTACTCCCCACTGACTGTGGCTTCCGTGTTTATATTTAATGCGGTCGAACAGGTGGTGAATGCATACATTGGGTACATTGACGAGCTAGCGAGCGAAGTATTACCTTGGACCTATATTCGGTTCGTAGATTGTATATCATTATACACTCTGTTATTTCTGTATTTATACGGGAGATATGTCTCCCGTTTCAGATACTTTTTATTGTATAATATTATTTCCGTTTTGTAATGACCCTTTTTATTTATGACACCTTCTTTATGTATTTAAATTATTTTTTTTCTTTCATCAAATTTGAGGGTGTCACACAAGGGATTGAGAGTACAAAGCACATAGGAAATTAGTGCTCAAACCGTAACATTTGTAAAAACCGACTCAAAGTGAGACATACCAAAAACCGTTACAAAACATGAGAATAGGGAATTATATAAATTTAACTATGATAAAAATGAGTCAATACATGATACCTAAGCATTAGAACAAGTTTATGAAGCACCATAAATAAGAAACATAGATCCCCTCTCCAAAACAACGTCTTTGGAAACCAACTAAAACAAGGGTCCACTTCAAACGGTCATAACTAGAGTTCTAGACATCCAAATGCAAAAATTTCAAATGGAGGTGATAGCTTATTCTCTTACGGTTCCAACGGGATGCCACAAGCCCAAAACAAACAAGTAACGAAGGAGATATGATTATTTTACGAAAAGGGGTCAGTGCAGGAAAACTGCAGTCGACTTGGGAAACTGGCAGCAAGAAACGCTGCCAGCGTCTTGTCTCGGGCACGAAAACACGAATTTCACAATTTCACTTAGGCATAACACAACATCATATATCATTACAAATCATCAATTTTCATATCAATTATCAATTAACAACAACCATCATCAACAACACAATTCCTAAGATTACTAACCTTATTCTAAAAACAATTTTTAACATAGAAAACACATAAAACACGTAAATGATATCGAGTAACCCTTCACCGTTACCTTTATGCGTCTTTAAACGATTTCTAAGCCTTTTCCCACTAGATAGTAATCTTTGTCGGGGTCTAGAAAGTCTCCACCTAAAGAAAGACGACAAAAGATGAATATAATTCACCTTTGAGAAAGACGGATAAATTGAAAAGCGAGAAAGACGTTAATTTTATTACCAATACGGATAGAGGAAGATGAGAGGGAAGGAATAAGACGAACCTTAGAGAATTTAAGCGAGTAACGAAGGAGTAGCGACGATGGATCAAATATGGAGGCTAGAGATTTGGGGTTTACTTAGTGAGGAAGAAGAAGAAGATTGAATGAGGGTGATAGGGTTGTGAGGGAGTATATGAAGAATAAGTGGAAAAAGTCAAGGAAAAACTCAATAACGTCTTAAGACGTAATTTACTCAGAATCTCGCGCAAAGTCCGAAAACGAACTCGGAAATTCTAAATTAGACACGGGAAATTAAATTCTAAACTAAAACTAAATTTCGCTGAAAAGTATCCGTATAATATTTTTAAATTACAAATAGGGTACATTTGCGGGTGTTACAGTTTAGGGTGGGAGATGAAGATGAAGTAAGGTAGGGATGAAGTTTGATGGTTGAAAAAACTGAAATTGAAAACAATGACCTGCTAATCAGGTATCCGGTTACCTAAGTTCATTTTGAGAAGAGGGTACCTAAAGAAGGGACTATTGTGAGATTAATTGACGTTCAGATTAGTATAAGAAGAAGACCTATAGTATGGATTATTGATATGAATTAATCCTAAAATATATTTAAAACACCTTAGACCGTGTATTTATACCGCGAGTCGATCCATCCTCTAAGGCCTAATCAATGGCTTGCATATTGACCACCTTGATCTCTATTTCATATTTGGCAGGGAGATCACTTGATAAATTCTACTACTATCCATCACCTCATTTTGAGCAACAACATTATTTCAGTACTTCTTTTTTTACCATTCATTCATGTTTTTCAATTGTGTCATTATTTTTTAAGCATACTTAGTAGTTGTATATATGAGGCGATCATGCCGATTGAACCCCTATATGAATAAATTTTATCATTATCTATATGTATAACTTGCCTTTTATGATTTACTTTTGCATTGTCTATACTCTATGTAGAGTCTATTGATCGAATACGAAAGAGGGGGGGGGGGGGGGGGGTGAATTGAGTATTAAAAACTAGCCCCACTTTTTCGATTTATATGATATGTAATTAATTATTTGATCTTATGAATTAAAATCAACTAATTAATTAATCAAAGTAAGCGCGAATAACGAAATAACGAAAAGAAAAAAGATAAGAGAGAGGCACACGATTTTTGAAGTGGTTCAGTTTCACACGTTGAACCTACGTCCACTATTCTCGATTAATAATTTTTAGTACCTTTCTAGGATTACAAAAATTACCACACCACTCGTATAATCAACACTATGATTATAACTCAAGGTGAGTATCGCTAAATACTCTATACTATCTTACGCTAATAAGAAAGTACAAGATAACTCACACAAATTCCCGTTAAAGAATTGTAAGCTTATAATGATGTACTATTATCTAATAACGTATTTCACTCAAGCGATTGATAATAATTGATGCACGACTCTTTTGAAAAACAAACTCTAAAAATAATAAATATTTGCTCAAAGGTTTGCTTTAAAACGATTTTGGAAAATCAACACTAGTAAATAGATGTGCCGTGTGATTGTAGTGTGTTTCGTGTGTTTTACAAATTGTATGTGAATGAGTATTTATAGTAGTAGAATCATAGTAGATCTAAAACCCTAGTATAATATTTAATAAAGATATTTATCTTACCATAAAATAATATTTGCTTATCTTTTAGAAATATCTTTATCTCAAAATATTATTTGGTTTATCTTATAGAAATATATTTATCTTTATATCTCAAAATATTGTTGTAAAGATATAGTAGAATCCTAGATTAGGTAAACTAAGGAAACAACCTAGGTTGGCCGAAATCCTCTAGCTCACGAAACCCTAGGAGCACGAATCCCTAGGTGGCACAAACTAGGTTTCACGAAACCCTAGATGGCTCAACCACTAGGTGGGCTAATTAGGTTAACAACAAATTGAGATAGAATATATTAGAAACCCTAGGTAGCATGACAACCCATAAGTTGTATTACTAACCAATAGAATCTCATAAATATATTCTCTATAAAATAATTGATAAATATAAAAATAAAACTCTTTCACTTTTGAAAACATTTCAAAACATTTTATTTCCAAAATCATGCATCAATATTTTATCATTCAAAATCATAGACTAAAGCTATAACTTTTGAACATAAAATCTCTCGAATGGAATAGTTACTGAATGACGACCTATACTATCTAATCTTCACAAAGATCTTCAGTATACGGATCATCTCTTCATCTTGATCACAAAGACCCTCCATCTCGAGTCTTGTGTAGTTTTATGTAGATCTTGTTTGAAGCGATTTTCTTTAAAGTTATGCCTGGTTAGCTATAACTTCCATGTTCACTTCCAAAGTTATTCCTGAAGTTGTTATAACTTTGTCTCACAGACTTTATCAAAGTTATGCCTAACTTTGATCTTTCTTCTCATAATTGTTGCTAGCTATCACACAATTACACGCATATGATATATCGAGTAAAAACATATTATTACATAAACACATGTCATTATCAAAACTTATGAAATTGGTCCAACAAATTCCCCCTTTTTGATGATGACAAGTCTCATATGATTTCCTCTTAATAATGTGACTAAGTATAGTTCCCCCTCAACAAAGCACTCCAAAGTTATAGCAACTTTGATCGCAAGAACATAACAACTTAGCGAAAGTTATAGCTTGAGAGAATTTAAGAGATAACGAGTCTTGACAAGGAGCAAACTTAAGCAAAGACTCAAATCATATCATTTCTTCCCCCTCTTGGCATCATTGAAAAGACAAGAACAAAGACATGAAACGACTAGAATAACACATGTCAAGGCAAGAAATAGATATGCAAAATACGCAATATAAGACGATATATATCAAGCAAAATTAAAATGCAAATGTTAATTAAAACTACAAACCACAAAAGATAGTATGAGTTGCCATTGGGCCGAATAGACAATGTCAAAATAAGCCAAATGGGCCGAATAGGATTAGTAGTTTAAGAGTTAAAACAACCAAGGATAGAAAAGCAAGGCAATGTGGGTTGGACGGATAAGGCTAGGGTGCTTTATAACCGGGCCTAGTGCGGTACTCAAGAGTGGATAAACAGTCAAGGCAAGAAGACACATGTGTAGCTTGAGCGGTGAGGCAAACGTCAAAGTTCCGAACTTTCAACGAAAGAGCCTCCGTCGCATCGTATATGGTACGCATCCCCTCACGCATCTCCGTTCCGCTCTTAACCAAAGACCCGCCTTGGCTCACCAAGAATGTCATCCGATCCCTTTGCCTATATACTTCTTGCTTACAATCAAGAATGTTCCGTTCTAACTTAGCAAGGCGATCATCCACACCATCCATCCATGTCCTCATCTCATGACTCACACCCGACCCACCTTTTTCACGGGTTGAGCTCAAGGAACCCACTGCCACGGCTTGAACAACCGTGTCCAATACCGTCTCAATTTTCTTATCCTGCGCATCCAAGCGCTCCATAATACTACCAATGAACAAATCCAATTTTGATTCAATCACGGAAAAATCAGTCCCACCCGACTGCATACCAACCGACCCACCTTTTACTAAAAACAACAACTCCGGACCATTAGCATCAAGCTTCATAAACTTCAAGAACGTATCACACATTTCATCTTTTACGGCGAATCCATAATTGTTCATATTAACAACTCCTTTCGACTCTAAAAGCCGTGACAACCACATGCCATACGGCAAATCAAGAGTAGAGTAAATTTTGTCTTCGGTCACCGAGAAAGCGGTTTGTGAAATACGATTAAAGACAAGAGAAGGTAAATTAACCCGGTTTCCTTCCAAGCAATGCTTAACTACTAACATCTCATAGCATGCAATTTTGTCACGTCCGCCCCGTCGCGGAATCACGGTATTCCATAAAAAATTTAACAGAAATTTCAGTTTAGGAGACACACTTCCCGCAACACGCAACTCGACACCATCGCCCCAACATCAAAATACTGCTTAACCTCCAGCTTAGCCATGTCCGTCAGTTCCTCCCATGACGTACTCGGATTGATTTTGATTCCATCATCAGGAACCGAAAACAGAGTACAAAAGTCCGTCACGGAAAGCGAAACTGAACGGCCATTTATGACGGCATGCAACAATCCATTGTCTAAAGAAACAGAAGAAAAGAAGTGAATTACCTCAATCGGATACACCGGACCCGAAAACTGAGCCACCGTTTCCCATTCTTGGAAATTTAGAAAATCAGAAAAGAATCCCAAAGCCCTATACTTGTCACACCAAGCCTTAGGATAATACCGACCACCGTGTATTCCATATTGAGCAACCCGGTTCACAAGTTTTCTTTCGTCTTTTGTAAGACGGAGTTTATCAATTCCCGAAGATGTTTCTTGCGGTGAGAAGTCACGAAGAGTTACCCGTATGGTCTCCTCGGAAACCGTGTCAGTGGGTTCGTTTGTAACATCTTCTTGGAGTCTACCTTTGCCTTTATTTAACCGTCTTCTTTTCGTACCCTCAAGACCCGCACCCGATTCGGTTTGGTTTGGGTTGGGTGATTGTTGTGTGGGAGGAGAAGAGGTATTTTTAGGCATGCTTGGCTTGGGGGTTTTAGGATTTGGGTTTTTAGCAATTTTTGATCTAGTGGAAGCCATTGTTGAAGGTTGAAGGTTTGGGTGTTTTTGTGTTTTGTTTTGGTAAGGGAACCGTGAGGAAGGAGAAGAAGTGGTAAAAAATTGGTTGAGTAATTAAGATGGTAAAAGGTGATGGGTGATGGGTAATTATGATTGTGTAAGAGGTAGGTGTTTCTTTTGTACTTGGGCACATGGGTGTGCCGTCCAATATAGTTCTTTCCCCTTTTTTTTTTTTTTTATTTGAATTTGGGTAGGAAAAGAATCTTGGGTAGTTATTTTTGTTGGGATATGGTAAGGATAGAATTATGGTAAATAAAAAGATATGGAAAGGTTATTTTGTTTGAGAAATTCGGCTAGTATAGGATACATGGGTAGAATTTGGCTCAATTTTGGAAAGTGAATAAGATAGGTTTTTGGCAAATAAGTGGTTCATAATTCAATTTCCATAAAGCACTAAATATGCAAGATACTTACGTAAAATATATTATATTAAACACAAATATACTAGCAATGAAATATGCGCACACAGTCATATAATCTCGTCTTAATCTAGCCAGTCACGCAGGTTCACAAAATAAATAAGATGAATTTAATTGCTACCGATTAAACCAATTTCCAACCGCAAAATCTCAAAACGTCTTCTCGCTAATGCCTTTGTTAAGATGTCAGCCCATTGATTGTCAATACTACAAAATTCGAGTTTAATGTTGCCCTTTTCTACATGGTCACACAAAAAATGATGTCTAATGTCTATATGCTTAGTACGAGAATGCTGAGCTGGGTTCTTAGAAATAACAATAGCACTCGTATTATCACAGAAAACAGGCATACAACCAACATTAACACCATAATCACATAGTTGTTGCTTTAACCAAAGTAGTTGAGAACATACCAGTCCTGCAGCGATATATTCGGCTTCTGCAGTAGACAATGCAACCGAATTTTGCTTCTTTGAGCCCCATGTTATTATGCAAGGTCCAATAAACGTCGCAAATCCAGAGGTACTTTTTCTATCTAGAGAACATCCTGCATAATCTGCATCTGAATATCCTACTAGATCGAAATTACACTCAAGTGGATACCACAAATATAAATTAGATGTACCAATTAAATATCGCAAGATACGTTTAACTGCAATCATATGTGATTCCTTAGGACCTGATTGAAATCTAGCGCAGACACATACACTGAACATAATGTCAGGTCTACTTGCAGTTAAATATAATAAAGAACCAATCATACCTCGATATGTAGTCTCATCTACGGACTTACCATTTTCGTCTAAGGTCAACTTTTTGTCAGTTACCATAGGCGTGTTCATTGGATGAGCGTTCTCCATACCAAATTTTTTGATTAGCTCCTTGACATATTTTTGTTGGTGAATCTTTATCCCTTCTTTGGTTTGTTGAATTTGCAATCCTAGGAAGAATTTTAATTCTCCCATCATGCTCATTTCAAATTCTGAGGTCATAAGATGTGAAAAATACTTGCACAATTTATTGTTAGTAGAACCAAAAATGATATCGTCTACATAAATTTGAGCAACAAGTAAATCAGAACCCTCGGATTTTAGAAATAGGGTTTTGTCGACAGATCCTCTTTTAAAATTGTTTTGCAATAAAAATTTAGATAATCTGTCGTACCAAGCCCTAGGCGCTTGTTTCAACCCATATAAAGCTTTATCGAGTTTAAAAACATGGTTTTGAAACTTGCTATTCAAAAATCCAGGAGGTTGTTCAACAAAAACCTCTTCTTCCAAATAACAGTTAAGAAATGCAGTCTTAACGTCCATTTGGAATAATTTCATTCCTTTATGAGCTGCGAAGGCGATGAGCAAGCGATGCTTCAAGTCTTGCTACTGTGCGAATGTTCCGTAATAATCAACCCTTTCGACTCCCGATTATAACCTTGAACGACC
>JAIUZE010006768.1:0-28307 GCA_022085475.1 Heliosperma pusillum
CAATTTCGGGGTTTGAATTGTGGTTTCTAAACTAATCGCAATTAATAACAACAACTAAAGTAAACAATAACAACTAATAATAATAACAACTAATAATAAGCAATAACAAACTAATAAGGTTGAAAACAATGAGATTAAAAGTCTAGGGTCTCAGGTTCACTAGGATTATTGTTCAGGGATAGGGATAAAGTTAACTATCATGCAATAAAGTTATCTAAGGTCACAAGATCGGTCGATTCAATTATGCCCTTTAGATCTACAATTTAACATGCGATCGCTATCATTAAACGAGTTCTATTCAATTATCGTAGCCTATCTGAGTCTTAACCCGGTCGGTGTCAATCCTAATTCGCGAGACTAGTTAATTAATCCTGGCCAGTAATCAAACAACTAGAATTAAAACGATAATCAAACGATAACCATGCAATTGCAATTTAATTAATTAATCTACCCCTTCTAACAATCCTAGATCCCCTTTTAACCCTAGAAAGGAATTTAGCTACTCATAACGATATAAACAACAATAATAATAATTAAAGTAAACATGATTAACAACAATGAAAGGATGAACAAAGAATAATTAAAGAACAAGAAGGCAATTAAGTTGAATAACGAAGAAAGATTGAAGAATACCGATTACAAGTTGAACTAAAGACAATCGTCTTTGATGAATAAAATCCAGAGGAAAAGTAAACTAATTTAGGGTTTCTGAATTAAAGCCTAAAAGCATTCAATAGCCTAAGGAAGCATGTCTAATTATGAAAGACGAGCTTTCTTTTTATAATACAAAAGATCTAATTAATTAGGTTAAAGTTTAGGAAAATTAGAGAAAACCGCCGAAATAAAGCTTGCTCGATCGAGCAAGGGTCTTCTGCTCGATCGAGCAACACATGACAACGACTCGACCGAGCAAGGTTGGACTGCTCGATCGAGCAGACCTTCCTTTAGCTCGTTTTCTTCACTTTCCTTCATTTATTCTCTTTTCTTCCTCGATTTCCGTGCCTAGCTTCTACGATCCTACTCCGCCATGCTCCGTATCTACTCAAAAAGCTCCAAATGCATCCAATCTGCATTAGAACATAACAAAAGCGGCAGAATCGATATTCTAGCTAAAATAGCATAGAATAAGCAAGAAAAGACGGTAAATCGAGTTATTTGTGACTAGGGGAAGCATAAAATATGTATATAAATAATGATCATCAAATAGGTTGGCACGATGTTGGCACAAGGCAAGCGCAAAAGGCAAGGCTATTTTGAATAGCAAAAATCAAACCCAAGCAAGGTGTCGAACCCAACCTTTGATGATTCTATTCTTACAGTGTAGGACACAAGAAAAGAATATGCCCCAAGTTTTCTAAAGAGTTAGAAATTGGGTGTACTTTTTTCACCCATAATATCTATATGATGGACATTTATTTTGCTAAATGCATTTTTTTGGGTATTAGATACCTGTTATGGTTCTCATCAATGTATTCAATGCATATAATAATGACTCGTGCGACGACTAGCCATGATTAAATGTCGACCTACAAGGGAGATATAACTATTGTAGTTTTATTTCTATAGATACATATAAAAGTTATAATGTGATCAATCTGCTAGTTTTGGATTTAGAGGTATTCTTTAATAAAAGTTATTATGTACATGACCTCTAAATAAAGAATATAGTATCCACTTTAGTGTACGACACAAGCGTTTCACTTCTGTGAATAGAACAAGCGTTGTATCTTTTTATGCGTATACTTGGTCAATGATTTTCTCATACCAATCAAAGGTAATTATATTCTTGACCTAAACTAGAAATTACTTGTCATATAGATTGTAAAAGGCTCAAAATTGGTGACCCAAATCTAATCTTAATTCTAGATTGTGTAGCACATAAGAGGCTAGTATTGACTAGTATCCCTAAAACATTTGATTTTGAATCTTATGCTGTTTGCAAATCTTGTATTCAAGGCAATATGATTCGTGAACTTTTTTTATTGAAAAGGAAATCGAACTAGCATTTATTGGCCCTATTACATAAGGATATGTGTGGTCCAATAACAATCACAACCAGAGATAGTTATGACTACTTCACTTTATTTACCGACGATTTAAGTAGATTCTACTTAATGAGGTGCTAAGGGAAATCTTTGAAAAGTTCAAAGAGCTTCAATGTGAAGTAGTTAACCACCAAGAGTATTAGATCAAGGACTTACGACTAAATCGTAACAAGAAATATCTAAGTATTGACTTTGATTTTCACCAAAAGTATTGTGAAATAGTTTCACGAGTTAACTTTTCTAACACACATTATGAGATAAGGTAGTGTTGCATAGAGAAACAGAACCTTATACGATATGGTTTTGTCTTTGTCAAGTCACACTAAACCACTTAACTAACTTTGGGCTTTTATTATTTTGTCTGCTATTTCTTTTCCCACCATATCTAAGCACATTTAAAACAGTCTGGTTTTATTCCATATACGATATGGATATGTAGTGTACCTTAGTTTGTAAGTTATCCGAATAAAACAAGTGCTCAATAATCCTACATTGACTACGAGAACAAAGCGTTTGTGACTCGTGATGCAGTTTTTTAATAAAAATACGATTATTTCTTGATAAAACAGAGTGGGAGAAAATGTTTCTAGAGCCACAAAATGAGCATATGGTCCGGAAAACGTTTCCTCATTGCTTGTTCAGTAGTTGTTTTTTTGGAACCTAGGAGGTCAGGTGGAATTTTTTCACTCTTTAATAGTGATAAATTTCGTATTACTTTTAGAAAGTGACTCTCCTGTGAATTATAAGAGACTGTTTCTAGTCCCAACTTCATGCTATGGCTTAGAGTCATGCGATTCGTAATGGACTCCATGCACGATGGTCATGAATGTGACCTGGTAAATTTCACTTGAAGAAGTACGACCACTTTAGTGTAAATTGATTTTTAAGATTGAAATCCGCATGGATGAACATTAAAATCTCTTAAAAGATAAATTGGTAGGCAAAGAGTTTACACCAATTACAATGCTTTGATCCATTCGATAACACTTAGCGATTAAAGCATATCATAATAGTATGATGTCAATTGGATCTCAAGAACCACCTTCTTGAGTACGATTCTAGAAGAGGTAGTATATTTTATATTCACCTGTGGGTTCGTAGATCCTAATTATCCTAAGTTAATTTGCAAGCTTAAGAGGATGTCTTAAGTAAGCATTAAAGAGTTGGAATTAGTGTATCAATCATGTCATAAAATATTTCTCGATATCTCGAGTAATTATTTTTATACATGAAGTTTAGTGGGAGTAATGTGGTTTTCATCAGTCTTATATGTGGAGACATATTGATCATTTTAGATGATGGAAGATTTTGGAGAAGTAGAATACATCTCTTAGATATCTGGATTTATGGAAATAAATCCAAAAGGATTTTAGCATTAAGTCAAAATTCTTATGTTGATAAGATCTTTGATTAGTTCAAGGAAGTTGAACACATGATAATTGATTCCTTTTGCTTCCGCTGCGGGATCAATTATATACGCTGTGATGTATACTCAATCCGACATTTCGCATGCTTTGAGCATGACAAATCGTTTGCAATCAAATCCAAGTGAGAGTCATTTGATAGCCATAAAGAACATCCTTTAGTACTTGCGAAGGACTAAAGATATTTTCCATGTGTTTGGAGTTTACAGTGAGTTGTGTGTAAGGGGTTACACATACTTCAATTTCCAAACTGATTAAAGTGATTTGAAATCACGAACTGGCTGTGTTTTATAAAAGATTTATCTGTTGGAAGAGTACCAACCAGAAAGGACTATTGGAAAGTTTCCAAGTAGGAGTGACATTTCAAAATATAAATGTCATGTATATGCTGGAAGTGTTCCAGGCAGTTTATCATTGTGGATTTCACAACGGAAATGGAGTACATTCCATCATATGATGATGCATATGAAAGTAGCTTGGAGTTGACAGTATTGGAGGGACTTGAAGTAGTTCATATAGCTGTATATCCTATCCCATTATACTGGTAAAACAGTGGGAGCAACCTTTAGGCTAAGGGGCCTAAGTCTAGATTCAAACCTAGACACGTACTCAGAAAGTTTTATGTAATATGAGATTACGTAGACAAAAGAAAATAGCAATCAGAAAGATGGGAAAGATGCAAGTTTTGCTAATCCATTAGCCATGACTTATGCAGGCTGAACATGATAGTCATGTCATTTCAATGGGGATTGAAATATGTACCTGAATTGCTGGAGATTATGAGATATGAAATTATTGATAGCGTATCAATTTTTCCATATATTTGATAATCGCATTCATTGTTAGAGTTTCATTAAAACTCCTTTATTTAGTTCGAATAAATTTTAATACTTTGTTTATCCGAATTGGTTGAAAGAAAGGTTGAACCCAATTCAAGTGAACATGATGAACTTAGTGTTTTGTCCCTAGTCATTCATTTGAGGTGACGTCTCAAAGTGATTAGATTATAAGTCGATCGATGGTTGGTTCAGCACCATGGAGTCATGGAGATAACTGGTCGTTTACATAGACAGCCTGTGGAGACACTCTGTCGGGCAGTGACCATAATGAAGTCCCTTATAAAAATTGTTGAAGCTTGGTCGTGGCGGGGATTTCTATTCTATTCCTATGAGTCGATTCTTTAGACTGGCGACCATTTACCTGAGTCAGTGTAGTTTCCGATTGACTTTGGTTTTTGTCCTAGGTCGTGCCGCGAAAGGAGGCCGATGGGCGTCTTCTAGGTCATGGTGATCTACATTATACTGTGTAAGATGGGTCAACAGGAATTGTTCACCCACGTTGGGTATTAACATATTCGGGCCACTCGAGGAGTGGTAATTGGAAATGTGTGGCCACGCTCGGAAGAGATCTCTGGTAGATTTTCCGGTCAGACAGTTACTCTCCCAGATCGAGAAAACTACTTTATTTATAATTTTCAATGGCAAGTGCGACCTGTAAGACACCTTGCGATGAGTGGGAGGATGTGACACAAAAGTGACAAGAGTGCACACAACTTGTCGAGACAAGTGGGAGATATTGTAGGAAGAGGAGTCCTCCGCAATAGTGTTGCTACATGCACAACTTCTATCGGACGAGTGGGAGATTCTTGGAGTAAGTGTCCTTCACAATAGTGCATTTATATATTAAATCTCATTTGGAATATACGTGGCATGATTAGTATATTATGATACTCCACGTCAGTTGATTAACGTAAATCGGTAACGCTCAGCTGACTAGAGTTAGACGTTATTGTCGTATGACGGCGGTGATCAACTGATCCCTTTAAAATACACCAATTGAATGAGACCCAAATAGAATACTAATTATTTGTATATGATACAGTTTAATTAGGACATTACATATATTTGATATGTACGTTTAGTTACAAGAGTTATTTATTGGAAATTGAGTTAGGAACTCATTCCACTTAAGTTTATTAGTCAATTATACGATAACTGACTGAATAAAGTTTACGTCTTATTTAATACGATTAAATAAGATTTTATTTAGTGATTAATCGTTAATTCATTAAATAAGTTGAGGTTATGCATATATTTTGAGATAGAGGTAATTAGTTAATTATATTTACAAGGAGTTGTAAAATAAATTAACTGGGATTGTGGGACCCATTATATATTGATATAATGGTAAAATATCACTTAGGAGTTGAGTGTATATTGATCATTAATTTGAGTCATATAATTGTTATATGATCAAATTAACACTTAATTATATAAGATAATTAAGCATATGATTATAAGTATTTGTGGGACAAATATCAAAAATCAAAATGGACTACATTTCACCATGTGGACCGAAATTGTAGTGGAAAAACACAATGATAATTATTCATTTCTTGTATCACATTACAACATATTGATTATGACAAGTTATGCCATGAACATGATTATAACCAATCCCACACACTACCTATAAGCAAAATAAAGCTCATTTTGAGCTTGTGTCATCCGGCCATATTGGCCTTTAAATAGAACAAAAGTTGTTCAATTTTTGATTTTACTTGATTCATGCTTATTTCTTACTTCTCTTTCTAACTCAACACCTCTCTAAAACTCACATGCAAACTAATATTCATATCATATTACTAGTGTAGTAATACAATAATATTAGTAGTATTATTTCTTACTTATTATCTAGTTAATAATAAGCGAAGATTATTTGGGTTGATTCTTGGGTGCAACAAGAAGGTGACCTTCTACTTTAGAGGTTGTTTTATGGAGGATCACACTAATTACATGCTCAAGAAAAATAAGAAGGAGTTCTTATTGTGCCCTTATTTAACCGAAAAATCCCAATGTAAGGATGTTTTCGTCTTATCTTTTCTTTTATGCTTTTATATTTGCATGCATGATAACTAGATCATAAATAATTAAGTTAATATAATTTAATGAACTAATTATAGGAGTCTAATTAGAGGTCTAGGACTTTCATGTGGTATCAGAGCTCAATTGTTACATGCATGTTGATTTTAAGCATTAAAATCGAGTTATACGATAAATCATGTTAATATGCATTTTTTATGTTAAAGGTTAACTAAAAATAGTTTCATGTTGATCCTGGTCGTGAAATTTTTATATGATCTCACATGAATGTTGTAAATACTGTATATAAAATTTCGTAACTTTTAATTAAGGTTTGCATGATTATTTATGTTTATGAGAAAAAAGTCAATAAAGTGAGATTATTATGTTCTTAAATTTGAAACGTCCTTTTATGGTCTTGAAAATTTTTGGTACATTTTATAATTTGATTTATATCATCTTGGTGAAATGTTATAATTTGTTTCACTGTTTTAATATATTTAATGGTTTTTATTTGATAAAACCGTTGAATACAAAGTTATTTGTTCATAAAATTAATTCAAAATTTTGGGCAAATTATTCTGGTCTTTAGAGTTCTTGTAAATTTTCCAGAATGTAAAAAAATTTTGGTTTCAATTTTTTATGATGTTTATATTTTATTTTGGGTTTATTTCATAAAAGTTGTGATTAAACCTCTATATTTAGCAAATACGATCAATTCAAACTAATTAAATATAAACAAAATTAGTGTGGACTAATTTTGATTTCTTAATCAGTTTAGATAATTACTTTGAGCTTAAATACGATTTAAGTGTTGTTTATTGATTTTTAATGGTTAAAAATCGATAAAATCCATAAAACCGAGCTAGAATGAGCATGATAAGTATTAAGGGCGATTTTGGCATAGTTTTACAGCATTTTATTTATGTTGTTATTTTTGAATGAATGAATGACATTTATTTAATTTTTAATGCAAGTTGTACCTAGTATGGCCTACATTATTTTAATTAATATTACCCGTAATGTAAGAGAATACCGATCAAATGTATAATGGGAATTTTATTTGCGATCTCGTATCGCCGTTTGTAATAATTTAATTTCATTTTATAGATCAAATGTATAATAGGAATTTTATTTGTATCTTTTTGTAATTAATTATTATGAAGACGGAGATTCCCGAAGTCGGTGTTCCAAAAGACGATGCCTTTTTGGAGCGTGTACCGTGAAGAGGCAAGGGGCCAAGGAGTTGGTTTCCGATTTTGTAATCGTCAAGTTAATTAGATTAGCTAGGTGGCCATACTAGGATGTATTATTTGCTTGCTTTATGTTTTTTCCGCACATAATGGTAAAATATCACTTAAGAGTTGAGTGTATATTGATTATTAATTTGAGTCATATAATTTTTATATGATCAAATTAACACTTAATTATATAAGATAATTAAGCATATGATTATAAATATTTGTGGGACAAATATCAAAAATCAAAATGAACTACATTTCACCATGTGGACCAAAATTGTAGTGGAAAAACACAATGATGATTGTTCATTTCTTGTATCACATTACAACATATTGATTATGACAAGTTATGACATGAACATGATTATAATCAATCCCACACACTACCTATTTGCATGAGAATAAAAATAAGCAAAATAAAGCTCATTTTGAACTTGTGTCATCCGGCCATATTGGCCTTTAAATAGAACAAAAGTTGTTCAATTTTTGATTTTACTTGATTCATGCTTATTTCTTACTTCTCTTTCTAACTCAACACCTCTCTAAAACACACATGCAAACTAATATTCATATCATATTACTAGTGTAGTGATCGTGCTTGTCGCGAGCCCGATACAAAGATAAATTACCCAGACTAGGCTAATAACAAATTAATGTAATTAGGGAAGTAGGGGTCGATCCTCAGGGAGATGGTGTTTCCTATAAGATGTGAAGTGTCTCGCAATTGGTCTTATCTAACGATATCTGGGTTTTAGGATTATAATTTCTAAACTAATAAAAGGCATAAACGAAAACAAAATAAAAGCAAATGATGAATTAACAATACTGAAAAGTATCTAGGAAAGTAGGTTCACACATGTAGATTGACATATGGATACAATTTGATTTAGATCATGCAAATAATTCATTATGAGTTCGTAAGAATGATGTGTTCATTACAATCATAGATCAGATGGTCTAGCAGGCTTGTAGGCGATTTACTAGGTCTTAATCTACCATGTCATGCTTTGTCTATTCAATTCACGTATGTCTACCTTGGAAATTAATTTCATACTAGTCAATGATTTCCGGCCAGAAATTGTTAACTATCGTTATAGTCCAAACATGCATAGACACAATGTTTTAAAAGCACAATTTCTTTTATCCAATTAACATCTTTTAATCAATCTAACATGGCTACCCTACACCCTAGAAATGTTACTACTCACTCATGACAATGTCTAAATCTAAGATGATATTAACAATGAAAACTAGGATTGACATGTTTATTTGATTTTGACTCTTTATATGGCGATAATAACGACGCTAAGTGATAATCTAAGAAATGAAATTACAATTATAACGATACTAAATGAATCTAAGATAATATGTAAAGAGAATAACAATCAAATGGAAAACAATAAAGACATTTAAACGAAAGATAAAGTAGGAATACCTATATGACGATCAATGACGATAATGATAACAATAATAGAAAATCCTTGCACATAATAATCGATCCACCAATTACAACGCTTGAACCACACAAAGGAGATTACAAGGATGAAATTCTTATTGATCTAAGCTAATGTTTTGATATGAAAAGGACAGAAATAAACAAAGAACTAAAGACTAAAGAAGAAGAAAATGAGAGAAGAGAGACTAGTTCTCTCTTCCTCCTAATCTAAAGAGGAAATGTAAGAAGAGAAGAGAAGAGTATTATAAGATGCGTGTATTGAGAAGAGGGGCTGGAGCATCTATATATAGCATTAGGGTTTCGTGGAGAAGAGGTCGAGCATTAAACACATAGGACAAAGATAGGAAGTTGGAGCCGCCATGCTCGGATCAGCAAGGATACCCGATCGGGTAAATGGGCATCTAGAAGCGGTTGACTAACGTTTCATCTTCCTTTGCTTGACTTAACTTCCATCATCCCCCTTGACCTCTCCAATCGGATTTGTTGATAGGATTTGATGTAAAGCGATGAATTCTTCCGCCTAATTGATTGATCTTCCGACAACTACGAAACTGTCTTTACTCCTTCTCTCTTTCGAATTAGTGAACCTTCTCGAAATGCCTTTCACTTGGTCAAGCTTTCTTCTTCAAATCGTCGGGTTCTAGGCAAATGCGCGGGAATATAGAAAAAGGGCGTAGAAACCACTTTCCCTACAAATCAGGTCAGAACATAGGAATTCGCCTAGAAGACGATAATTAGCTCATAAAGTGGCTTAACAAAGCACAAATGACATACAAAACCGAGCTAAATTGGGGGTTAAAACCATACAAATATTCACTTATCATGTAGTAATACAATAATATTATTAGTATTATTTCTTACTTATTATCTAGTTAATAATAAGTTAAGATTATTTGGGTTCATTCTTGGGTGCAACAAGAAGGTGACTTTCTACTTTGGAGGTTGTTTTATGGAGGATCATCCACTAATTATATGCTTAAGAAAAATAAGGAGTTCTTATTGTGCCCTTATTTAACTGAAAATTCCCAATGTAAGGATGTTTTCGTCTTATCTTTTTTTTTTATGCTTTTATATTTGCATGCATGATAACTAGATCCTAAATCATTAAGTTAATATAATTTAATGAACTAATTAGAGGAGTCTAATTAGAGGTCTAGGACTTTCATTTGGTCTATTGCAAGGTAGAGTATTGGTAAGTGTTAATAAAACCCTTGGGATACTGTTGCGGGTTGTTTATTGATATTGTTGGCTTTGTTTTCAGTATGTGATATATGTTATGGGTTGTTGTTGCTGTGTCTTATGCTATTTGTTGGTAGGAGTAGTTTTTTTTGGTAGGAGTATGAGTTGTGAACTTCGAGGATGAAGTTCGTTCTTAAGGACGGAAAACTGTAATACTCCGTATTTCTGAGTACTAGATACTTGGTTGAGTAAGGCTTACTCGACCGAGTGAATTGAGTACTCAGCCGAGTGGGGTTGGTCTGTCAATTGAACAATATTCCGTTCTGTGGTACTCGGCGAGTGTGGTGAGCACTCGACCGAGTACACCGGTCTGCGATAATATTTTGGACTGTTTGAGTAAGGATTAATAAGAAAGTTTAAACATAATTTCAGTATACGTTTTCATAACAAAACCCTAAAACTCTCTCAAAAGCTTTAAGAACATCCTTAATCATTCCTAACCGGATCAATGATTGGGGGGGGGGGGTAAACTTTCCTGTAAACTTGTTGGAATTTCTGTTACACGGGTTTCAAATTATTGTCGGGATGGATTCATCGGGGAAGTATAAGACAAACATAGATTGCCATAAAAAGAAAGTGTCTTTAAGAGGTCCTAAGGGGGTTATAGTGTCGTATCGGGGGTTCATTGTAAAGCCGAAGGTAAAGTTGATTGCGTCAATTACCATGAAGTCGTACTTCAGGAAAGGCTACCCGATGATTTTGTGCCATGTGAGTGATACCAGAGTTGAGGAACCAACAACATATCATATTGTGGTAGTGAGTGAGTTTGGGGATGTCTTTCCGGAGGAGATACCAGGATTACCGCCAAAGAGGGATATTGATTTCAGCTTGGATTTGAAGCCGAGTATGGGACCAATTTATAAGGCCCCGTATCGCATGTGACCGAAGGAGCTTGAGGAGTTGAAGAAGCAGTTGAATGAGTTGCTAGATAAGGGGTATATTAGACGTAGTGTTTCGCCGTGGGGTGCGCTAGTGTTATTTGTGAAGAAGAAGGATGGTAGTTTACAGTTAGGCATTGACTACCGTGAACTGAACCATGTGACAGTGAAGAATAGGTGTCCATTTCCAAGAATTTATGATTTGTTCGACCAGTTGAGTTGAGCTGGGGTGTTCTCGAAGATTGATTGAGATCGGGTTATCATCAGCTGAGGATAAAAGATGGTGACATTCCAAAGACGGCTTTTTGCTCAAGGTATGGGCATTATGAGTTTGTGGTGATGTCGTTTGGGTTGACTAATGCACCAACGGTGTTCATGGATCTTATGAACCGGATCTTCAGTCCATATCTAGACACGTTCGTTATGGTCTTTATCGACGATATCTTGGTCTATTCTAAGACTAAGGAGGAGCATGCAGAGCACTTGAGGATAGTATTACAGACTTAAAGGGACAATCAGCTATATGCTAAGTTGTCTAAGTGCGAGTTTTGGCTGGAGAAGGTGGCGTTCTTAGGTCACATTATATCAAAGGAAAGGGTGATGGTTGATCCGAGTAAGATTGAGGCGGTGTCTAATTGGGAGGCACCAAAGAATGTGGCTGAGGTGAGAAGTTTCTTGGGTTTAGCTGGGTATTACAGAAGATTTTTGAAAGACTGTTCGAAGATTGCTAGACCTATGACATTATTAATGAGGAAGAAGAACAAGTTTTGATGGGACGAGAACTGTGAGATGGCATTCCAAACCTTAAAGAAACGTTTGACCACAATTCTGTCTTAACATTACTTGATGGGGTGATAACGTTGAGGTATATACGGATGCGTCGAAATGTGGATTGGGTTGTGTGTTGATGCAGAATGGGAAAGTGATAGTTTATGCTTCAAGGCAGTTGAAGACTTATGAGGAGAACTATCCTATCCATGACTTGGAGTTAGGTGCAGTAGTATTTGCTTTAAAGATTTGGAGGCATTACCTGTATAGGGCTACTTTTAAGATGTTTTCAGACCACAACAGTTTGAAGTACATCTATACCCAAAAGGAGTTAAACATGAGGAAGCGGAGGTGGATGGAAATGATCGGGGGTGATGACATGGAGATCTTTTAATTATGAAGGGAAAGTGAATGTTGTTGCAGATGCTTTGAGCCGGAAGAGTGTACATTCTTTGTGCGCTGCGATGTCCTTGATGCGTTTGAGGGACAAGGTAGTGAAGATGGGGATCCATGTGATCCGAAAAGGGGAAGCTACTAGTGATTTGATGATCAAGCCGGAATTGTACGACGACATTCGGAGCAAGCAATTGGGTGATCCGAAGAATTAGTTGTGGAAGAAAGGGTTGAGGTACTACTCCTAGATTCTTGATCCATACAGATGGAAGTGTTCGGTTTAAGGGTCGATGGTGTGTGCCAGCTGCCAAATGATCTTGAGTTGAGGAAGGTTATTTTGACTGGGGCTCGTTGTACTCCCTATTTGGTTCATCCAAGATTTAAAGAACACATCCAAAGATTTTGTGGCAAGGTGTTTGACATGTCAGCGAGTTAAAAGGGGAGCAGCGAAGACCGCAAGGAAAGATTCAATCTCTTGAAGTTTCGGAGTGGAAATGAAAGTCTATATCCATGGATTTTGTGGTAGAACTTCCGAGATCGCAAAAGGGGAATAATAATATGATTTGGGTGATTGTGGATCGGTTGACCAAGTCAGCTCATTTCATTCCTATGAAGGATACTTGGAGCAAGATTGAGTTAGCTTTGGCTTATTTGAGGCATGTGGTGAAGCTTCATGAAGTATCAAGTGACATTATGCCTGATCGTGATACGAGATTCATTTCGCGTTTTTCGAAGGAATTGCAAGAGCTTATGGGGACAACATTGAAGATGAGTACAACTTTTCATCCTGCGACGGATGGCCAAACGGAGAGGACAATCAAGACCTTGGAAGATATGTTGAGAGCATGTGTGTTATAATTTGGTGGGAGCTGGGAGGATAAGCTGGATCTGATTGAGTTTTCTTACGACAACAGTTATCATGCTAGTATTGGGATGACACCGTTTGGAGCTTTGTATGGGAGAAGATTCATGAGTCTAGTGTGTTGGGATGATAGTTCTGAGGCTGTAATCCTAGGGCCACAGATGGTTCAGGACATGATCGAGCAAGTGAAATTGATTCGCCAGAAGATGATAGCAGCGCAGGATCGTCAAAAGAGTTATGCAGATCTTCAACGTCGAGATATTGAGTTTTAAGTGGGTAACATGGTTCTTTTGAAGGTGATACCTATGCGTGGGGAGATGAGATTTGGAAAGAGGGGAAAGTTGAATCATAATTTTATTGGTCCCTATGAAATATTGGATCGTATTAAAGAGGTGACATATCGTTTAGCCTTGCCACTTGCTCTTGATCGGGTCCATAATGTCTTTCATGTATCGCAGCTGCAAAAGCATGTCAGCAACCCATCTCATGTTCTAGAAGTTAAGACCATTGAGCTAGATGAGGCACTCACTTATATCGAGGTGCCAAATGAGATCCTAGATCGAAAGGTGCGAAAGACTAGGAATGGGGAGACAACTCTACTAAAGGTGTTATGGTCTAACCATAACGTGGAAGAAGCAACTTGGGAACCTGAAGCTGCTATGAAGGAGCCGTATCCACATCTTTTTGAAGAGGTATGTTCGGTTACGAGGGCGTAACATTTTTATTTAAGGGGGAAGAAGTTAATTGCGATGTGTTTTGTAGTTTAGTTTGCATTTTGGCTGGTATTTTGGTAGTAATAGTGAGTTTTATTGGTATTAGTGTTAGGAATCTTGGAAGTTTGGGTAGAGGTCATAGAGTTGGTTTTGTTGTGTTGTGTATGTTGTTGATCGGTGCTGTGTTTTGAGGTAGGAGTATGAGTTGTGAACTTCGAGGACGGAGTTCGTTTTTAAGGAGGAAAAACTGTAATACTCCGTATTTCTGAGTACCTTGTACTCAGTCGAGTAGGGGTCACTTGACCGAGCGGGCTGTGTACTCAGCCAAATGTGTTTGGTGTGTCAGTTAGGCAGCCTTCTGTCTAGTTGGCACTCGGCTGAGTATAGTATGCACTCGGCCGAGTGCGGTGTACTCGACCGAGTTCTCCTCACACTCGACCGAGTGCACCGGTCTGTCGTGTTTTTCGAGCGGTTTTGATTAAATATAATTACGAGGTGTTAATAGGTTATTTCATTAGTTTGTTTCTCATAATCAACCCTAAAGTTTTATAAACACTCAAAAACCTCGTAATCATCCCTAATCATCTCAAGGCTCGGATTTGAATGCATCTTTTTTAGTTTATTGATTCCATTGGTAAGTAATCTGCCTTTATGTTTATTAATCATGTTGTGTAGTGTAGAAACCTAATTGAATTGGGGAAAAAGGGGGATTCGATAGTATTGTTGGAGTAGGTGTCCTCCAAAATAGTACGCCACATATTTAATCTCATTAAGGAATATAATTGGGATATTTATTAACTATATATATATATATATATATATATATAAATGATTAGTCAGTTGATTAACGTAAATCAATAACGGTTGGTTGACTAGAGTTTGACGTTATTGTCGTATGACGACGGTGATCAACTAATCCCTTTCGGTCACACCTATAGGATGAAACCCAAATAGTAACTAATTATTTGTATAAGATACAGTTGATTAGTCCATTACATATATTTCATATGCACGAGAGTTAATTGTTAGAAATTGAGTTAGGAACTCAAATTCGATTAAGTTTATTTTTCAATTATACAATAATTGACTAATAAATTTATATCTTATTTTAATATGATTAAATAAGATCTAACTTAGTAGTTAATCGTTAAATTACTAAATTAGTTGAGGATATACATATATTTTGAGGTAGAGGTAATTAGTTAATTATATTTACAAGGAGTTGTAAAATAAACTAACTAAGCATTGTAGGACCCATTATATATTGATATCATGGTAAAATATCACTTAAATGTTAAGTACATATCTTCATTATATTCAAAACACAAACATTTAAAGCCATTTGGTGAAGCCATGTCATCATTTACATTAGGGCACACTAACTTTCTAACCTCATTTACTTAAAATACACCTTATAAAACTAAGTAATATTTATAAAATACTTTATGGTTTAATTTTTTTTCCAGCTTTACGATAATTCAGTGAAAATTCAAGTATAAATTTTAAAAACACATTCATATATTTATTTTTCACCACTTTTACACAAATTAGTACAAATATATCTTATAACTAAAAATACTCTCCTTTTATTAAAGGATTATCTAATCATAAATTGGTGTTGATTAGTCATGTCAGTTTTATTGGAAAATAATACATATAATAATATAGATATACTTATAAAACTAATACAAAATAATTTAAATTATATAATATATTTATAATCATAACAATTTAAAAAACTATAAATAAATAAAAAATGTAACAAAATAAATTACATTTTAATGAAGTGCATACTAATTGGTGAAAAACTATCAATATATTTAATATCCACTTTATAAAAATGTAGTATAATTTAACACAGTCTCCGGGATTATATGCGTTATTGTTGTGTAAAATTGTCAAACGGGTTAGTTTATAATATTGGTCATGTCAAAAATATGTCGGGTGACTTGCGTCGCAACATGCTCAGAAAGCATGTCAAAATTGGTGTATGCCGCTCTTTTCACTGTTTTACAATTAAAAAAGATACATTTGTCTAAAAAATAAATCAAGTTTCTTATTATTGCTTTAATCACATCAGTACTTGCATCACTTCTAATGTAGTAGTTATGAACATCATGTTTTTTCATATAATCATTTTAATTCATAACGCGATTTAGAATGTCTGAATTAAATTTTTAATGATTTTTTTATGTTTGATACAAGAATGATATTATGTTGGGTTTAATATTTTATATGAATCTTCTGTATCTGCGTCTGTGAATTCCAAATGTTAACATGACTATTCATTTTGTTAAATATTTTGATGAATACAGTGTTCGAAAATCAAACCCATGCAATTTGCACGGGTGTAAAACTAGTTGTTTATTAATTTGTGTCATATAATTGTTATATGATCAAATTAACACTTAATTATATAAGATAATTAAAGATATGATTAATAAGTATTTGTGGGACAAATATCAAAAATCAAAATGGACCATAATTAGCCACATGTGAATTAAGTAATGATTTTGGAATGCATGTGAATAAAAAGGCCATTTGGGATACAGTGCATTCCAAAATCATTACAAACACTACTATACTCTACTACAGTGCATGTGAATAAAAAATAAATAAAAGGCCATTTGGGATACATAAGGTCCGGCCAAAATGGCTATAAAATGGACAATAGTTGTTCATTTTTTCACTACTTGATTTTGTGCTTAATTCACATACCTCTCTCTAAACTTTAACCTTCTCACTAAAACTCTTGTAATACTAATATTTATTAAGTATTACTAGTGTAGTAATATATACTAATATTAGTAATATAATATCTATCTTATTATCTAGTTAATAATAAGGTTAGATTATTTGGGTACATCTTGAGTGAAACTTGAAGGAGGTCTTCTTATTTGAAGATTGTTGGAGGATCATTTCCTACATTAGCTCAAGAACAATAAGAAGGAGTTCTTATAGTGCCCAAATTATTTCCATTATCAATGTGAGGAAATTTTATCTTTTATATAATGTCTTTATATTTGCATGCATGTTACATAGATCATTAAACACTAAATTAACAAGTATTTTAATAACTAATTAGAGGAGTCTAACAACTAATCCCGTAAAATCGAGCTACAATGAGCATGAATGTATTTAGGGTGATTTTGGCATGAATTTTGCAGCAATTTATTTTATGTATGGCTAAATGAATGAATGTCATTTATTTAATAATTTATGCAAATTTTGTACCTAGTATGGCCTAGTTATTTTTTAATCGTTATTGCCCGTAATGTAAGGGATTAACGGTTTGGTTGTAATTTTTATTGCGATCTCGTATCGCCTGTTTGTAATAATTAATAGTTTTATTTTATAGAATAAATGTATAATAGGAATTTGTATATTTGTATATTTGTAATTATTTATTATGAAGACCGGTGACTCCCTCAAGACGGTGCCACTTTTGGAAGGCGTTCCAAGTGAAGAGGCAAGGGACCAAGGAGTTGGTTTCCGAATTTATAATTATCTAGTTAATTTGATTAGCTAGGTGGCCATACTAGGAGTTTTCCGTTGCTTGGTTTCTTGCTTTATTTCCGCTCATGTCAAAATCGTCACACATGCGTTTTATTTTT
The DNA here is from genome assembly GCA_022085475.1 of Heliosperma pusillum. Classification (NCBI taxonomy): domain Eukaryota; kingdom Viridiplantae; phylum Streptophyta; class Magnoliopsida; order Caryophyllales; family Caryophyllaceae; genus Heliosperma; species Heliosperma pusillum. The sequence continues at coordinate 17,495 of JAIUZE010006768.1, forward strand.
TCGCTATTGTCAATTCAACGTTATGCACAATTCACCGATTTAGTAAACTTATAGGGAATTATTGACTAAATTGACAAGATCTCTCACATATTTAAAAAAATTAAGATTAGCCTTACCAATTAGTAACACCTATGAATCTCGTGTTCATTAGGTCTACCACGCTCGTGGTTCCCTTTTTACCTCGGGTAAGTAGGGTGATACGATCACAAGCCAAAATTGGATTGTACTCAACGAGATAAGCGTTATTTTGGGACTAGGGGATGAATTTAGTTGAAATCCATCAACCAAGAATTGTAGGGGTAGAATTAGTCAAGAAATGACTTACCATTTTTTAAATAAAGGTAGCATACGATGACTATTTTTATTTAAAGATGGGTATTGGAATCATTTATATAATTTAGTGAGGGGTCATTATATAAATGCTAAACTTGTTAAAATGTTTTTTAAGTAAATTATCATAACAATGAATGTTTATATATTTCTTTTTGTTGTAGTAATCATATTCGCACAATGTCAACATCATGGAATACCGCAACCTTGGGTAAGGACTCATGGTTGAGGTCCGTCATGGACAAATGTGTCCTAAAAGACGACGGTAGTAACTTTGTTGAATGAGAATCAACGATCAAGAGCGCCGCGATATCCGATAACGTGCTTCGCTACTTGGTCGAAGTCCCTCCCACCGAACCCGGGTCAAGATCGACCGCGGCGGTTCGGGCCGAATATGACCTTTATTTGAAGGTTGCCAATGACGTCAAGAATGTCTTGATTTGGTCAATCTCACCAAAACTCAAACTCCAATTGATATCTCTCAATGCATATGGGATATTCACGAGCATAACATCAATGTTTTCGCAAATGCCTAAAATTCTTCAATATGAGGCGGTCACTAAATGTTTTGAGACTAAGCTCCAAAAGGGCCAAAAAGTTAGCCCACACGTGCTCAAAATGGTTGAGCACGCCGACACCTTAGAGCGTCTAGGGTTCAAGATTCCAAAGGAGCTAGTGGTGGGTAGAATCCTTCATATTCACTCACACCAAAGTTCACCCACTATAGGGTGAACTACAACATGAACGACATGGAAAAGAGTTTCCATGAACTCCATGCACTCCTCACCCAAGCGGAGAGGGACATGGAGGCTAGTGGGAGTGAACCCAGGGATGTTTTTTCAATGAGATTGAAGAACATGAACCTTGGAGTGAAGAAGGACAAAGGAAAGGGTAAGACTCTTTTCAAGAAAATTGGCAAGGGAAAGGGCAAGGTCTTTATGAAACCCAGGCCCAAAGTCAACAAACACGCGGATGCGGATTTCTATTATTGTAATGGCAAAGGGCATTGGAAACGCAATTGCCCCAAGTACTTTCATCACTCTATATGATAGATATTAACTTTTCTAGTACATCTTCTTGGGTATTTGATACCGCTTGTGGTTATCACCTTTGTAATCATGTACAGGTGCTGAAGGATGCGCGAGCACTAGCCAAGGGTGACGTGGACTTGCGCATGGGAAATGGAGCTAAGGTAGCCGCAGTTTCTGTGGGCACCTACGTTCTTCGTTTGCCTAATGGTTTAGAGTTGTATTTAAATAATTGCTATCATGTACCAACTCTTACCAAGAACATTATCTCTATTTCCGTTTTAGACATGGAAGGTTTTTCCTTTTGGATTAAGAACAATCGTTGTACTTTTACTTTTAATGAAATGGTTTATGGCGAGGCCATTTCTATTGGAGGTATTTATGTTCTAGATATTGCAAAAGAGGTCTATCATGTAGAAAATAAGAGGCTTAAAACAGGTGAACCTAATCAATCATACCTTTGGCATTGTCGTTTAGGGCATATAAATGAACGACGCATAAAGAGACTTGTTTCATCTAAAGTACTCAAATTATTCGATTACGAATCTTGTGGTGTATGCGAATCTTGTCTTCTAGGCAAGATGACTCGTGCTCCTTTTACGGGAAAAGGGACACGAGAAAGTGTAGTATTAGGCCTTATACATACGGATGTATGCGGCCCAATGACTCTCCAAGCTAGAGGTGGCTATCAATACTTCATTACTTTTACCGACGAATTGAGTAGATATGGATATGTCTACTTGATGAGGCACAAAAGTGATGCTTTTGAAAAATTCAAAGAATTTCAACATGAAGTAGAAAACCAATTGAATAAAAAGATTAAAGCCCTACGATCCGATCGTGGTGGTGAATACTTGAACAATGAATTTGATTCACACCTAAAAGTTTTTTGCAGCAGGAGCTCACCCAAGGGGCCTTGATGATCAAGCCACAAACAAGGCAAGCCTAACCCCAATGACCCCTCAGATGGAAGCTAGAGTTACAAGGTCCAAACAACAAGCTATGACAAGCCAAGACCAAACCATGCCAAGCTACAACAGTAAGGGAGACAGTCCAAGACTCAACAACCCATGCCAAGCCCCAACACAACCCACATTACCCACACAAGACAGAAACAAAACCCTTCAGGCTCAGACAGACCAATTCACAAACCCTGTATCTAGGAGGTACACCAGAGCATCCCAACCACCCCCACCATGGCCTACCATCAAGCCAACCCACTAAGCTACAAGTTTGTCCAGGACAAATCCTTTTGAAGTCTAGTAAAAACCCATGAAACAGACACCCCAAGTTAGAGTCCAGCAAACCCATTAAAAACAGAGAAAGTACAAGGCAGTTTGTGGTTTCCTTTTGTTTAAGTCAACTTGTCCTCGTCCAAGGCAGGTCTTATCTATGTTCTAATAAGAGTAGGGAGTCCCAAGGAGCAGCAACACATCCAGGCAAAGCAACAAGGCAACAAGAACAACAGATTTCCATTTCAGGAAAACTCCAAAACTGCTTTATTTGCTTTTTGTTCAGTCTGTTTTTTGTGTCTTGTGTCTGTTCTTTATAGTTGTTGAGCTCGTCCTATTATGAGGCTCTTAATTAGTGTCAGTAGTAGTAGTTTGAATCCTAAGTTGGCCCTTGGATGATCTGTGCATCCAATGGCTCACAAGTTATCAGCCCCTCTATATAAAGAGGTCTTGTATGTTTGTTTGAGCAGACTTTTATGAATGAATGAATTAAACTTTGAGAAATCACTCAATGTTATCAAACTTTGCTAAGAGCTGTAGTTTGAAGCTGTAGTTTGAAACAAGCCTGATACATCTCCCAGGTTTTGATCAGTGCCTTGTATTGTGAGTCAAGTTATATGTGACACCCTCAAATTTGCGGAAAGAAAAAAAATAATTTAAATAGATAAACAAAGGTGTCATAAATAAAAAGGGTCATAACAAAAGGAAAATAATATTATACATAAGAATTGTACAAGGCGGGAGACATATCTCCCGTATAAATACTGAAATAAAGAGTGTATAATAATATACAATCTAAGAACCGAATATAGGTCCAAGGTAAATACTTCGCTCGCTAGCTCGTCAATGTACCCAATGTATGCATCACCACCTGTTCGACCGCATTAAATATAAACACGGAAGCCACAGTCAGTGGGGAGTAACTCCGAGTTCTCCCAGCCACGAAATGTCGAGTTTAATAAAACATGAATAACATAAAAGTAATGTATATGGAAAATACAAAACCTTAACATATATGATATGCTTTTCATGTTATGAAACAATTAACTAACATATAACCTATCATGCGAAAGCTATCATGTGAATCCGATAATAAACTATAACAAGAGGTAGGGAAGCTGGTATGCTAGCTCAGAGGTTACCCTGTAACATGGCCATGATACACTCAAACCCTAATCAACACGTAATCATGTGAATCAGTTAACAATCAGTAATCCAAACTCTATCAACCTTAGCCGGCTTGCATCTCACCTTCTAAAGCTCATAGAATCATCAAACATGAAAGACCAATCCGTCTACAAACAGGCACAAGTTCTTAGCACAGTCAATAGAAGACTTCTGTAACTCGAGTCTATACCACGAGGTAGGATATACTTAAATATTAAGGCTCAGCGGTCACCCCGGATGACATGGCCAAAATACCAAGCACACATCTGGGCTCAGCGGTTACACCAATAACATGGCCCAGATCCAAAGCATATATCTTAGCTCAGAGGTTACTCCAGTAACATGGCCAAGATACAACTCAACCCTAAACCTAGACTGCGCAGACCTAGAGAAGTGCGGAAAAACATCACACCCAAGACTCATCACATGAGTACCCCTAAGGAGATCCACCAAAGGGTTGGCTAGTACTTAAACTGGCTCCATTTCCCAAAGTGGAAACAATGGCAGCCATACCCCGACTTGGATATAAACCCACCAAGCCGGGACACAAAAGCTATCAAGCTGTAAACTCCATATGCTCGTTAAAGACGGTAAGGCCTATCGATGTCATGGTCCAAGATACTCATTTAGAATTAGAATGGTCAAGACGCCATATACTCATAATTCTCTATGGGTACTTAGTCAACACAACACCAACCATATAATAAAACAGTCACGGGAAAAACATCCTATCATGTGACTAATTGCATATAAATCGTATTCAAATATCATATCGCCTCATATCTACTAAGGCTATTTCAATAATTAAATACAACCTTACTTGAAGACAAATCCCCGACCCGAGTCCCGCGACGGGTCATCAGTCAATCGGGGCTGACTAGATCTTAGTTTGACCAAACCCGTTCGGTCAAACCGGCTAGAAACAGAGTCTTAGCCCTCGAGGCTTGAACATAAGAATATCACAATCATTTCATGTTATTTCATTCTATTTCTAGCATGAATTATTAAAACCATACGAAAACCCGCTTGACTTAAAGGATATAAAATTAAACCACAATCATGTATTATAATTTCTAACATGTGAGAAATATTAATATATTGAAAACCTTTTTAATTAAATATTTTACTTATTAAAATTTCCCACTTGTTAAATATTACAAAACACGATAGAATAACAATACTCAAAAACCATCACAAGTCCAAGGGGACCCACGGTTCATTTTGGACCGGCTTTGGTCATCTTTTCTAAAAACCGTATCTTATTATTTACCGCATGCTTAACATATTTAAAACCATTAAAACAACAACAAAACAATCAAGTATCGACGAAACCCAAGAACCAAAACACGGACCAACCAGACCGGGTTGGACCGGTCTGAACCGGCCTGAACCGGCCTGGTTTGGACCGGTTTCCAGCCCCTCCAAAACCGCCCCTTACACGGCCCCACCACAAACAACCACAAATTATTTCCAACATGTTTTAATTATCAAACAACCATTTTAACAACCAATTAAACCATCATCATACAAAAATCATGATTATTAACAAATCATCCAAATTATCAAGAACACTAAAAACATGTCATAAATCCATACAACATAATAATCATAACCCCCTATCATGTTACTACTTAAAAACCGTAAATCATAAACAACAACTAAAATATGTAACATTGATTCGTCGAGTAACTCGGAATCGTTACCTTAGCTAGGATAAAATCAAGTAGCACCAAAATATAAGAACTAAGAACTAAGAAACCCGTCTTCTAGTCTTCTCCTAAGATATACGAGTCACCAAACTCGTCTTCAAAATCTTCCCCTATAAGAAATGACAAGAAAAACATTTTAGAACTTAAATATGATTTTCATAATTAAAGTGTTGAAAACGATTTTGTCGGAATTGGAAATAAAACTGTACTTGAATTGGGGAAGCGAAGAGGAAGGTCCTAGAAATATAAGTTAGGACGGATTTAATTAAAAAATGAAGGTTTTATGAAGGTTTTGCTCAAGAACGATGAAGAACGGATGAAGAACGCGAAGAACGCTCAAGAACGATTAAAGAAAGTGATATTTTGATCTTAATTTGATTTGTTGAAAAATGAAAAGTTGTTTGTGAGTAGGAATGAGTGGATGAGTGCCGTGTAAGTATAGGCCAAAATAGTGAGTTGGGTTTTGAAATTGTTGTTATGGAATTGACCCGGTATAATAATTGTATTACCGTAATTAATTAGATATTAAGTTAATTGAATTAAATATAAAGATATTATGTTATTGTAATGAAAAGAAAGAAAATATCAAGGTCAAAGAGAGAAGAAAAACCGTGAGGCTAGGAGAGAAAGCGGGTCTGATTTTGAGCGATTTGCGTAATTTTCGTTAACTGATCGATAAAGTTGAAAATATCTTAGATATTCTTATTAATTTAATCAAAAGAATTAAAATATCTAACGTGAGTGGAAAACGATGACATGGGCGTGTGACTCATGCCAAAGTCGAGTTTCGGTTTCGTTTCGCGCTTTACGATGACTCGGAAAATAGGTAAATGATGTTCGGTTAAAAACCGTAAAAGTTATTCTTTAAATTCCGAATAAATTCAAAATAATTATATTAAATTATGATAAATCTAAATAAATCTTAATAAAACTAAATTAAATTTATTATTTTTCAAATATAATTTCGGTCTTTAAAATTACGAGGCGAGTCGGGAAAAGTCAACGAAAGTCAAAGTCGACTTAAAAATCAAGAAAAGTCAAAGATGACTTAAAAGTCAAGAAAAGTTTATGACGACTTAAAAGTCAAGAAAAGTCAATGACGACTTTAAAAAGTCAAAAAAAGTCAAAGACGACTTAAAAGTCAAGAAAAGTCAAAGATGACTAAAAACGGGATTTTCATGAAATCTCTCAGAAATTCCAAATACGAACTCGGAATTTCAAAATACGACTCGAAACAATAAATTCTATTTTAAAAACTTAAGTCTGCTGAAAAGTGTTAGTAAATAGTTTTACTAGAAAAATTGGGTACTTTTCGGGTTGTTACAATGATACCAATTGCCTTTGCTGTGGTTAACTTACTTGCTGTTGAGTTTAGTTTAGAGTGTTTGTGCTTTGCTGTAATACTTAAAACTATCTCTAAATCCAGTCTTTGAGTCCTTTTCTCTTGTGCTTTGCTGTAGAGAATTGTCTCTAAGTCAAATCCCCTGAGTCTTTCAGTTAAACAACTCAATATCCCTAAAACAATATCCCTTGTCACTTGTTTTGTTCTCAGTTTGAATCAAGTTCATCAAGCTTACTTAACACTTGTGAACCTTAGTAGTTTACACTCCAAATTGGTTATCAGAGCTTTGGTTGAGAGTCTTAGTGAGTTCATTTTCCCTAACTACATTTAAAAACACAAAAATAGCCCAATGCGTGAAGAGAGACTGGCAGGAGTAGAAGCAAGGATGGAGGATCTGGCTGGGATTGTAACCACCCTAACCAGAACCTTGGACCAAGTTATAGGCAACCATTTGCGTGCTGGAGGGAGAGGTAGAGGACGTGGAAGAGGCCAAGGAGGAGGCAGAGGAAGGCCACCTGATGATGAAGAGTACCCAGACTCAGATGACTCAACAAGAAGCAGAGCTTCCATCCACAGGAACACAGACAAACATCTTAAGGTCGATATCCCTGAGTTTTCTGGTAGTCTTAATCCTGATGACTTATTAGAATGGCTTAGAGAAGTAGAAAGGATCTTTGAGTACAAGGGATACAATGATTCCAAGTCTTTTAAAGTAGCCATCCTTAAACTGAAAGGGTATGCTTCCCTTTGGTATGAGACTATGAAAGGGTTAAGGGCTAGGGGAGGTAAGGAACCCATCAAGTCTTGGACTAAACTGAAAAAGAAACTGTTAGACAAATTTGTTGCTAAGGATTACACCCAGGACCTGTTTATCAAGTTGTCTAAGTTGAAACAAGGAGACAAACCTGTTGAATCTTATCTGAGGGAGTTTGAACAACTCACCTTACAATGTGATATAAATGAGAAACCTGAGAAAAGGATTGCTAGGTACTTAGAGGGCCTAGATAAGAACATTGCTAACAAGGTTAGGATGCAACCTCTGTGGTCATTTGATGATGTTGTCAACCTATCTCTGAGAATTGAGAAGATAGGGAAGACTAAGCCTGCTACACCAAAACCTTTTAGGCCTTTTCAAACCAGACCTTATAGTGGGTTTAGAACCATGGATACCCCCAAGACAGCACCCCCACCTATCTTAGACAAGGGTAAGGGCATAATGGGTCAAAAGCCAAGCACTTCATTGACTGAGAACAGAATTAGGTGCTTCCAATGTCAAGGCTATGGACATTTCAGGAAGGATTGCCCTTCTAAGAAGACCTTAACCATAATGGAAGTTGAGGCTTGGCAGAAAGAGGGTCTAGTTGAGTATGAAAGGGATGAGCCTGAGGTTGAAGAAGTGGTGAGTGAGGAAGAAGAGTCTAGTCAGGAGGCAATAGTGGCACTCCCTGACACAGGCCACAGCTTAGTCCTATGGAGAGTAATGCATTCACAACAGATACCTTTGGAGGAGGCTCAAAGGTCCCTCATTTTCAGGAGCAGATGTACCATACAAGGGAGGGTTTGTAACCTTATTATAGATGGAGGTAGTTGTACCAATGTGGCTTCTGTTACTATGGTTGATAAGCTGAAGTTGAGCACTCAAGATCACCCCCACCCCTATAAGTTGAGATGGCTGAGTAAGGGAGCAGAGGTTAAGGTGGATAAGCAATGCATGGTCCCTTTTTCCATTGGCAGTGTGTACAAGGATGAAGTATTGTGTGATGTGGTTCCAATGGATGCCTGTCACTTGCTATTAGGTAGGCCATGGGAGTTTGATAAAAGCTCCATACACCAAGGAAGAAGCAATACCTATTCTTTCAAGCATGGGAGCAGGAAGGTGACATTAGCCCCCTTGCCACCACACCAGAAGAGCTATGGAAGTCCAAGTATGGCTGAGGATTTTAGTGGAGTTATATTTCTATCTGAGTCAGCAATGGTCAAGGAGTGTAGTGAGGAGCAACCTATAGTAATGCTGCTATCAAAAGAAGTTCAGGAAGAAGAGTCTAAGGTGATCCCTGCAGATGTTAAGCCCCTCATTGATCAGTTCAAGGAAGTGTTTCCAGAGGAACTTCCTGATGGCTTATCCCCTTTGAGAGGGATTGAACACCAAATAGACCTTGTGCCAGGGTCTGTACTACCTAATAGACCAGCCTACAGATGTGATCCTAAGGCTACACAAGAGCTGCAAAAGCAAGTTGGAGAGTTTATGAGTAAAGGGTTTGTAAGGGAGTCATTAAGCCCTTGTGCTGTGCCTGCATTGTTGGTTCCTAAGAAGGATGGGACTTGGAGGATGTGCATAGATAGCAGGGCTATCAACAACATCACAGTCAAGTATAGGTTCCCTATACCTAGGCTTGATGACATGTTGGATGAGCTGAGTGGCTCAAGGTTCTTTTCTAAGATGGATTTGAGGCAAGGTTACCATCAATTGAGGATCAGAGAAGGAGATGAGTGGAAGACAGCCTTCAAAACAACGCATGGCCTTTATGAGTGGCTTGTCATGCCCTTTGGCCTGTCAAATGCCCCAAGTACCTTCATGAGATTGATGACAGAGGTGCTTAGGCCTTGCCTAGGGAGATTTGTGGTGGTATACTTTGATGATATCCTCATCTACAGCAAGAGCAAGGATGACCATTTGAGGCATCTTGAGGCTGTGTTTGAAATACTTAAGGAGAGCAAGCTCTTTGGGAAGCTTGAGAAGTGCACCTTCATGACTGAGGAAGTCAAGTTTCTAGGATATGTGGTATCTGGTAGAGGCATTTCAGTTGATCAAGACAAGATCATGGGAGTCCAGTCTTGGCCTATCCCTAGGAGTATTACAGAAGTAAGGGGATTCCATGGCTTAGCATCCTTCTACAGAAGATTCATTAAGGACTTTAGCACCATTGCAGCACCTCTCACTGAGTGCATGAAGAAGGGAGAGTTCACTTGGACTGAGCATGCTTTACAGGCTTTCAAACACATGAAGAAGCTCTTGTGCAGTGCACCTATCCTAAGATTGCCAAACTTTGATTGCCTATTTGAGGTTGAATGTGATGCAAGTGGAGTGGGAATTGGAGCTGTCCTCATCCAAGAGAAGAAACCTGTAGCCTACTTTAGTGAAAATCTAAGTGGTGCCAAGCTAAACTATTCTACATATGATAAAGAGTTCTATGCTCTTGTCAGAGCTCTGAGGCATTGGAGTCATTACCTGAAGCCCAAACCTTTTGTCTTACACCCTGATCATGAGGCATTGAAGTACATAGGAGGCCAGCATAAGCTCAGTCACAGACATGCTAAGTGGGTGGAGTTCCTTCAGTCATTCACCTTTTCTAGCAAGTACAAAGAGGGCAAACAAAATGTGGTGGCTGATGCATTGTCTAGGAGGTACACTCTGCTATCAACTATGGAACAAAGGGTTCTTGGCTTTGAGTTTATGAAGGACATGTATCAAGAAGATCCAGACTTTGCAGAAGATTGGTTAGCACAGAAAGAGGGAACAAGAACCATTGACTCACCATACACTTTGCAAAATGGATTCTTGTTTAAAGGACACAAGTTGTGTGTTCCCAGAGGATCTTATAGGAACCTATTGATCAAGGAGGTACATGGGAGTGGCCTTGGAGGACACTTTGGGGTTCAGAAAACTGTGGACATACTACAAGATCAATTCCACTGGCCTAAGATGATGGGAGAAGTTCAAATAGTGCTCAGAAGGTGTGGAGTTTGTCAAAAGGCCAAGAGTTCTTTTCAAGCAGGACCTTACACTCCCCTACCAGTCCCATGTAGGCCTTGGGAGGATGTAAGTATGGATTTCATAATGGCATTACCTAGGACAGCAAGAGGGAAGGATTCTATCATGGTGGTTGTGGATAGGTTCATTAAGATGGCACATTTCATTGCTTGCAAGAAGACTGAGGATGCTGTGAGTGTAGCAGAGCTATACCTTGATGAGGGGGTGAGGTTACATGGAGTTCCAAGGACCAT
>JAIUZE010006770.1:0-18173 GCA_022085475.1 Heliosperma pusillum
TAATTAAACATAAACCGTTATAATTAATTGGCAAATTATAAATATACGGATATTTATAATTAATGATGTATTATAATGTCGGTCCATGTAAAACGACGATTATAATATATTACATTATATTGGAAGCTAAAATGACCAAAAAAACGAAAGTATCCAGATACACTCGGTTTTTAGTCAATGGGTAGTTATTTTGAGGAGACAAAATCTCCTCATATAAAAGCCCTAATGAGCCGTGAGAAGTAGGGAGTTAGAGGAGAAAAATTCAGATATTTCTAACCCGAATTGATTCATTGCCTGCCTCTCTATCAATCACACACACAACACAAAAACAAAAGGTTAACAGTAACTTTTGGTTCTCTTTCTAGCAAAGGAGAAGGGCATATCTCATACAATCTTGGGTGCAACGATTAGGAGGATATCTACCTTGATATCTCTGTTCTTTACGCCAATTGCTAGGACCGGAGGTTGATTTCTAAATCTCTACTCTTATTCCTTTTTTCGTTTATGACTAGTATAATTAAGTTATTACTTTTTCGTTATAATCCTATAATATTTGTATTGTGGTAATACCGATTTCCCACAAGTGCTTTAGAGCATAGGCCACGAAATTGTTTTAATTTGATTTCATAAACCGAAACAGTTTATTTCGCTGTATGTTTGTCTCGATCGAGTTCTTCAGTGTCTCGATCGAGTAGTTTTTGAGAGTTGTTTGTCTCGATCGAGTTCTGGTATGTCTCGATCGAGAGGTTTAGTTTTCTCAAATTTTTGGTCGATCGAAGAAGCTTGTTCGCTCGATCGAGGAGTTCAGTGTCTCGATCGAGTGATGCCTATTCTCGATCGAGGTCCCTGTTTGTCGACTAGGAAGAATCAGTCGATCGAGTAAACAGTATACTCGATCGACACGTTTTCTTTTCGATCGAGAGACTTAATTGTTTAATTTCTTCTTGATCGAGCTACTTTCAGAATCGTATTTCCTTTCGTATTCGTTTTTATTTAGATTTGTTTTGTTATTTTAATCTGTTAAAATAACATACAATAGATTTGTAGATGTTTTAATTTAATAAAGATTAGATTAAAATGAAAATAGAAATGATGTTGAATGAGTTTATCATTATGAAAGGATATTAATTTTTCCCTATTATGTCGATAAGGACCATTTTTGCCGAAAAAAATTTATGCCGAAAAATATTTTTGCTGTTTTTCTGCTGTATACAAAGTTTTTTTGGGCCTTTAATTGTACATCAATCGGATTGTGTATAATTAATGTGAAACGGTTCACATATGCTTAATATCTTACATTTTAAAGCAGTTTGAAATGTTTTTGGATAGTTCATTTTATCAGTAAAATGAATCGAGATTGTAATTGATGTGGGTAATTACAGAATCACCACATAATTATAATCTATGTTAAAAGGGTGGTTTGGATAATAAAACATCGTAATAAATGTATTATGTCTTGCATGTTTTATTTTAGTTGGTGCTTTTATTATGTTTTTGGATTGTTTTGAATGAATTTTTAACGTATTTTTACAATCAGTTGTAACTTAGTGTGGCCTAAGTAGATTGTGTTACTGTAATGATGGTAACATAGTCTTGGATGTATTTTGAGATCTCGAATCTCCTTTTTTTAGTTTTGGGTTTTGAAATTAGTATGTAATAAATAGGATCTATGTAATTTTATTTGTTGTAATTTCAAAGAAGACTAAAGATGGAGATTGGAGCTCACTCCCGCTACATGGACCAAAAAGGGTGATCAAGTCAAGCTTCGAGGGTCCAATCAGTTGGATTCCAAGTTGTATTTTATTCTTTTTGGTAGGATAGGCCACACTAGGACATGTTTTTCTTTTTACGTTTTTTCATTCTCGTTTACTTTCCATCACATGATAGATAATTGCATCATATTCCGCCTAAACCAAACCACCTAATAAAATGCATGAAAATGATTCATACAGTTTGAATTTTTTAATCATGGACATACAGATGTCACTCGCTTTTAGGGCCATCACCTTAGTTAAATCATTCTCGAGTTGCTAGACATTCGTTCACTTAAAATGAATTTAAGTTAAGATGATGGGACCTTCCCCTATAAATAAAAGTGAGACTAGTCTTTATAGGGAAAACTACTATGAGCCCCTTCTTCGTCGGAAGTCATAATATGACCCCTTCTACGTTGGGTAAGTAGTGAGTGTTGACCTATTTTATCTCACATTATAGTACGGTAATATCTCGTGATTATATGGCTAAAAGATAGCATTTGTGGAGCCATGTCCTCCACCTCTAGTGCAATATATAAATAAATCACTCTATAGGTTCACAGGGTATACTTTGTATTGTATCAGGTGTTTAACGTTTATTCGATAACGGTTTTTCTTGCTAGATAATTTGAACGTTTTGTCTATCAGAATGGCGGTGATCAACTGTTCCCTAAAGTCACAACCGTAGGATTGAGTGAGAGATTTGATTATTTGAAAAATAATCATATTTGATGCCTTATTAATGCCTAAAGTGTTATTTTCGGGTGTTTTTGGATTAAAAGGTTTATCTATGCTGATGATAGAATATTTATAACGATTAAATAATTTTAGCTAAGACGAATTAACTGTAATTCGTAATTAAATATAAAATGTTATATTTAGTTGTAGTATATAATGTGAGCTTAAACGAATTAAAATGTTAATTCGTAATTAAACATAAACCGTTATATTTAATTAGCAGGATTATAAATATACCGATATTTATAATTGAAGTATATCTTATACGATTGTCATAATAATTGTTATGTTAATATATCCACTGCAAAATGTTGTAATGGACCTTATTAATGTATGACAACATATTAGACAAATATAATATGTATAACATTATATTAAATGGAAGCTAATATAACCGAAAAAGAGTCCAAATACACTTTGGAATTTCGGTCAAATATGGTAAAAAAATAAGAGAAAAATATCCCTTATTTTCTCCTAGTGGGTGCCGTGTGAGAGTGGGTAGAAGGGTAGAGTTTTACTCATTCTAACTCTCTAATGATTCATCATTTTTTTCACATCTAAAAAAAGAAAAGATACAGACTCTTTTCTCTCTAATTTTCTAGCAAAATACAAGGGCATTTCTCGATCAATCTTGGGTGAGACGATTAGGAGGATATTTGCTTTGATATCTGTTCTTAGGCCGAATTTACGAGGACTAAAGGTTATTCCTAATCCCTTTGTTTATTATGCAATTTCGTTTATGACCCGTTAATCATATAAATCATAATTTCATTATAATCCTGTAAGATTAAAGGGATGTATACGGATATTTTCCCATAGAATTTACAGAAATTTATCGACCAGGAATTCTAAAAGTAGAATTAGCCAAGAGGTTGGCTTATCAATTTACAGAAATTGAGTCTTGGGATCATTTATATAATTCTTGAGGGAGGTCAATTGTATAAATGCATGAGTCATCGCATTAAACAGTTTTTGCATTAAGACTTAATTTTAAAACGATGAAACTTATCATATTCATTTTTTTTTTCCACAGTTTTCGAATTCGTTATATACAGATATAACTGCTAAATAACAATATGGCTGGCCATACTGATGACCCAATGCCAAGTGCCACGCTCGGACGTGAATCCTGGCTTAAGATGTTTATGGACAACATGAATCAGTCCACGCGACAGAAGAATGATGGGTCCAACTTTGCGGACTGGGAGGCGGCATTACGGAATGCTGCCATTGCTGACGGTAAGCTCAAGTACTTGACTGAGCCACTACCACCAAACCCAAGCCCCAATGCAGGAGCAAATGAATCACTTGCTTATAGTGATTTCGTAATGGAGGCGGGTGCGATAAAGAACGTACTCATCTTTTCAATGGAATCAAATTTGCAAAGGCGATTCATTGCCCAAATGGTGGTAAACGAGATTTTCACGCACGCTCTCTAACGAGTTCTCGAAAGCTCCGTAGGATCGTTAGCTAATGAGCATACTGTCCGCTTCTTTAGCGAAATTCCCAAGGGGCCAAGCATTAGCCCACACATTCTTGACATGATTAGAGAATGTCGAGAAACTGGAGGCACGTGTTGCAAAATCGATGAAAGATCGTCATAGACCCGCGTTCTTCTTCATGCATTTCAATATGGTTTTTTGTTGCCCTTTTCGCAAGGGCAAATTACTATATGATGATATGAAGAGAGTCTTCCTCAGCTCCACCGCACTCCTTGTAATCATACAGAGAGTGATCTGAAATTGAGTGGGAGTCTGAAACAGGACGTTCTCATGATTACCAACAAGGGCAAAGGTAGGGGCAAGGCTCAGGCCAACCTAGTTGTAGGGAAGCCGAAGTTCAAAAAGCCAGGGCAAGGCAAGAGTGGGCCTGGTGAGACTAGCGGTAGCTCACAAGGCAAGACAAAGAGCGATGAAGGTAACGTGGAGTGCCACCATTGCCACAGGCTTGGGCATTGGAGGAGGAACTGCCCCGTGTACCGTGAGGACATAAAAGCAGGCCGCGTCTCTCCTGTTGGTATGTCTTCTTCTTTTATTCTATGATTGAGAATCAAACCCTGCAGTTTTCGGAACTTGGGTATTATATATCTGTTTGGTTCTCATCTGTGCAATCTTTGCAGGGCCTAAGAACTCACAACTCTCGCAAAGGGGTGATGTTTACCTGCGATGGGAATGGAGAGAGAGTAGCTCCTTTTTCAGTGGGAACATATGTAATCCACTCCCGAGGGATTTGAGGTTCTTTCGAATACTGTTACTAATGTACCTTACCGACCTACCCAGTTTGTCTAATACATTATTTCAGTCCCTTACTTGATAAGGACGGATTTTCGTTTGTAATAAGGATTAATAGCTGTATTTTCGCTTTAAACGAAATGATTATGGTAAAAGGCTGTTTGCCATGAAGTGTAATTATTATAATGTTTTAGATCAAACCACAGATTCATGCATGTGAGTAATAAGAAAGCAAGGTTGGTGTCAAAGATCAAACCTATCTATGGCATTGTCCGTATGGGACAGCATAAATTAAAACGCGTGTAAAAAGCCTCATTTATAATGGGATCTCTCCCCCATTTGACTATGATCTTATTGGCAGCGTGTGACTCATGTCTCATAGGCAAAATTGACTCGAATTCCTCAAAGGTGTTGTAAATGCGCGCTGCTGACCTATTAGGAACTCATAATACTGTGTGTGTGGACCTATGTCAATCAACGCTAGAGAGGCTATAGGTATTTTATCACTTTCATTCATTCAGTCACGGACTATTTGAGTAGATATTGTTATGTCTACTTAATGAAGCACAAAAGTGAGTCCTTTGACAAGTTCAAGGAATTCCAGAATAAGGTTGAAAACCAGCTGGATAGAAAGATTAAAGCACTACGTTCGGATCGTGGTGGCGAATATCTTTCGAAGAAGTTTGATCGACACCTTAAAGACTGTGGTGTAGTACTGCAGTTAACTCCACCTGGAACACCACAATTAAATGGTGTGTCCGAACGGAGAAATCGAACATTACTTGATATGGTTCGATCCATGATGAGTCACACGGTTGTACCTGATTCATTATGGGGTTATGCTCTTTTGTCAGCTGCTCTAATACTTAACCGAAGTCCGTCTAAAGCTGTAGACGTGATTCCATATGAATTATGGAAGGGAACAATCCCTAACTTGTCCTTTATTCGGGTTTGGGGCTGCGAGGCTTATGTCAAGTGGAGACCTGACGATAAGCTCGGCCCATGATCGATCAAGACATACTTTATTGGTTATCTAAAAGGGATGTTTGGTCATTACTTTTACTCGCCTACCGAACATCGAGTTTTTGTTGCGGCTAGTGCGACGTTCTTAGAGAAAGAATTTCTCGAGAATAGAACAAGTAATGGAACCTTCGATCTATCGGAGATTCAAGAACCAACAACCGAGCAACCAATGGAGGAAACTGTTCCTTCATCATCGGCTGCGGTAAATATTCCTGAGGAACCTAGAAGGTCAGGTAGAGTCTCCATTCCTCCAGACAGATACATTGGTATGGTCGAGAAGAATGGGAGAGATGACGTTTTACTCCTAGAGAGTAACGAACCCGCTACCTATAAAGGTGCCATGACATGTTCCGACTCTAAGCTATGGCTTGAAGCCATGCAATCCGAGATGGACTCTATGTATGAGAATAACGTATGGGATCTGGTTGACTTACCTGATAAGGTTCGGCCTCTTCAGTGCAAATGGCTTTACAAAATAAAGCATTCTTTAGAAGGACAACCAGATACCTACAAGGCACGACTAGTGGCAAAGGGTTTCACTCAAGTGCAAGGATTGCACTATGATGAAATTTTTGCACCCGTAGTTATGCTGCGTTCCATTCGGATAATCTTAGCGATTGCCGCTTAGCGATTGCCGCTTTTCATGACTATGAAATTTGGCAGATGGACGTGAAAACCGCCTTCTTAAACGGTTATTTGGAGGAGGAGTTGTACATGGTACAACCCGAAGGTTTCATTGATCATAAAAATCCTAAGAAGGTCTGCAAGCTTAAGCGTTCCATCTATGGACTTAAGTAGGCTTCTCGGAGTTGGAATCATCGTTTCGACCAGGTGATAAAAGAGAATGGATTTACTCGATCGGTCGAGGGACCATGCTTATATATCAAGTCGAGTGGGAGCAAGATTGTCTTCCTAATATTGTATGTCGATGACATACTCTTGATTGGGAATGACATACCTCTCTTAACTTCGGTAAAAGTTGGGTTAAAGAACCATTTCCAGATGAAAGATCTGGGCAAGGCACAAAGAATTTTGGGGATCCGTATCTACAGAGATAGATCACGACGGATGTTATCCCTCAGTCAGGAGTCTTATATAGATAAGATTCTTGAGAGGTTCAGCATGACCAACTCCAAGAAGAGGAACCTTCCAATGATTTTATGGGATGAGTTGAGTAAAGCTCAGGCATCAAAAGACATCGGAAAGAGGTCGAGCGAATGAGTCGGGTTACGTATGCATCAGCTCATAGGATCGATCAGTATGCCATGATATGCACAGTCCAGACGTGGCATATGCATTGAGTATGACAAGTCGATACCAAGGCAATCCAGGTGAAACACACTGGATGGCTGTTAAGAATATCCTTAAGTACCTACGGAGGACTAAGGATTGGGTATTGACTTATGGAGGTGACACTGAGCTATGCGCAATCGGTTACGCAGATGCTAGCTTCCAAACGGATCGAGATGACTCGAAATCTCAGTCTGGATTTGTTTTTACTCTTAATGGCGCTGCGGTCAGCTGGAAAAGCTCCAAACAAAGTGTTATAGCAGATTCTACGACTGAGTCCGAGTATTATGCTGCTTCAGAGGCTGCGAAGGAAGCTATATGGATGCGTCAATTCTTACAAGGACTAACTGTAGTTCCTAGTTCGGATGACCCGATCACCATCTATTGTGATAATAGTGGTGCTATCTTCCAGGCTAAGGAGCCTAAATCCAGCAACAAGTCTAGGCATGTACAACGGAAGGCTCACATGATCCGAGATTACGTGGAGCAAAGGGAGATAGTGATAGACAAGATTGCTACGGATGATAACGTCGCAGATCCTCTCACTAAACTATTGAGATATGATAAGCATGAAGGGCACGTTATTTCCATGGGAATCAAACGTGTTCCTGAGTTATATTAGTTGTTTTATAAGGATTAGACACCTGTATCTTTTTCATAAAAACTATCTATGAAATCATCGTTTTGTTTTATATTTTGTTTTTCATGTGGGTTGTACTGACAACATTGAACACCACAAAGTGAACTGAATTACATTATATTTGTTTTGGTCCGTAATCGCCTACATGAGCTAATAACTCTGGCAATTATTCTGTGAAGTCGATTGATGGTGGGTTCAACGAGCCATAAGTCAAACAGTTGACTGATCGATCACATATGCGAGTTATAATGATACCTCGCAGGACAATTTTGTGACAACGTTATGGAGTCCTAAATGTTTCAGAACATTAGGTGCCAGGTCGTGGATAGGACGTCCATAGTGTTCCTAGAGTCGATTCTTTTGACTATCGACTGTCTCTTGAGATTAAGGCAGTTTTTGGGTGACTTTGGTTTCTTTCTCATGGTCGACCGTAACAGGAGGCTAAGTAGATTTTTACTGGGTCATTTCATACTGCGCTTGTATCTGCAAGATTCGAGTTGAAGAAAATATCCAACCTTTATCAGGTTATGTTATTTCTCAGGGCCACTCGAGGAGCTGTAACTAAAATGCATGGCCATGCTCGAATAAAGATTTGTTTATCAGTTAAGTTACTCTCTAGTCAGGGAAACCACTCTTGATACTGATCACTTGTAAACTACGACCTTTGTGAATACGGACTTTGCAAATTGGTTTACATTGAGTGGGAGAAATTTATTATGGATATGAGAATCGGTTATCGCACATACACTTGTACGGACAAGTGGGAGATTGTTGGAGCTAGTGTCCTCCACAGTGAGTGCAATAACATAAATAAACCTCTGTAGGTTCACAGGGTATACTTTGTATAATAATCAGTTGATTAACGTTTATCAATAACGGTTGGCTTGCTAGATAAGTTTGACGTTATTGTCATACAGATGGCGGTGATCAACTGGTCCCTAAAAGTCACACCTATAGGATGTGTTTGAGAGATGTGATTATTTGAGAAAATAATCATGTTGATGCCCTATTACATGACTAAAAGGTTAGTCAGTGTATTTGACTAAAAGGTTAGTCAATGTGATGATGACAAATTATTTAATAACGATTAAATAAAGTTAGCTGAGACGAATTAACTGTAATTCGTAAATTGGATATAAAAGGTTATATTTAATTGTTGTATGTAATGTGAGCTAATTAAACATAAACCGTTATAATTAATTGGCAAATTATAAATATACGGATATTTATAATTAATGATGTATTATAATGTCGGTCCATGTAAAACGACGATTATAATATATTACATTATATTGGAAGCTAAAATGACCAAAAAAACGAAAGTATCCAGATACACTCGGTTTTTAGTCAATGGGTAGTTATTTTGAGGAGACAAAATCTCCTCATATAAAAGCCCTAATGAGCCGTGAGAAGTAGGGAATTAGAGGAGAAAAATTCAGATTTTTCTAACCCTAATTGATTCATTGTCTGCCTCTCTATCAATCACACACACAACACAAAAACAAAAGGTTAACAGTAACTTTTGGTTCTCTTTCTAGCAAAGGAGAAGGGCATATCTCATACAATCTTGGGTGCAACGATTAAGAGGATATCTACCTTGATATCTCTGTTCTTTACGCCAATTGCTAGGACCGGAGGTTGATTTCTAAATCTCTACTCTTATTCTTGTTTTCGTTTATGACTAGTATAATCAAGTTATTACTTTTTCGTTATAATACTATAAAATTTGTATTGTGGTAATACCGATTTCCCACATCTAGCACCCCAAGGAGCCGAACAAGAAACAATCTTACCCGTTGGGAGGGAAATCTCGACATTGACGGATGAGGAAGGGATAAGTCCAACGCAGACGACAAAGGATTCAGATGAAAAAACCACATCAGGATTAGCCTCCGCCTCTACACGACTCATAACGATCACTCGACCAGCCTTCGGAACATCAATTTTTGGCTTCTAGGGAAAGTCAATGGACTTGTGTCCCGGCGCGTTGCGGGTAATCAGGTATAACAGGTGATAGGATCACCCGTGACATAATTCTTACCTGGATGGTAAGCCTTCCCGCAATGAAAACATCAAATGCCCTTCTTAGCTTGGCCCTGATCACGGGGAACATAAGGACAGGACTCATACTTCCGCTTCTTTCCAGACGACTCATAGGAGGTAGGAGCAACATACAACCTCTTCACTAACTTTATCCTTGCATTTTCCTCAGCCTCGGTAGCCAGAACAGAATCATATATGCTGAGAGCATGATCATAAGTCTGCTGAAAAGAAGTCGAAGGAATGCCTGACATAACAGTCCGTACCTTAGGAGCCAGATTATTCCCATAACGACGAGTCCTCGAGACCTCGTCCATGGCCACAGAAGTAACAAATCGTGATAGCCTCACGAACTTCTTGGTGTACTCTGCGACAATCATCGAACCCTGAGACAAACGAATGAACTCTTGCTCCTTCTGCCATCTCAGCTCTTCAGGATAGAATCTCTTCTTCCGAGCTTCAGTGAAAACTGCCCAGCCAAATTGTGGTTGAACCTCCAAACCATCTCTAGCAGCGGCCCACTAGTTGTCAGCCTCATCCTTTAAGTAGAAGGTAGCAATATTCACCTTCTGACCATCAGGACACTCAGTAGTAAGAAACAACTTCTCGATCTCCCTAATATAAGCCTCTAATGAAGTAGGATCATTAACACCATCATAGGTAGGGGGCGGTGACGAGCAAAGCGATCAAACACAGGCTGCTGCGGACGGTTGTTGTTGTTGTTGTTGTTGTTGTTGTTGTTGAGATGAGTAGTAAAATCCTGACCCATAGATGCCAGCGCATTCTCGAGTTTTCTGATGAACCGTTTCCGTTTCCAGTGCTCACCATCTGTAAAAAAAAATATTATTATCTAGTTGTAAGGCTAAGAACCACTCCAGGCAACTACTTGTGCAATCTACAAACATAACCAACTAGTCCTTATTGGTTTCTACCCTATTTACTCTCACTTGTTTACTAAGCCATTTAATTTAGTCATTTACTAAGCAAGAGTTGGGAGTGTGTTCGCTGTGATACCAACTGTAATAGCCCATATTATAAAACAAGAGAAATATTATAATAATAAATAATCCATCAGAGTATACAGATGAACAAGGGTCAAGGTGGCGGAAAAACCTGACCAATCGGATCGATACTCAAATGCAAAACTAAACCAATACATTATTATTAATCTCGAACAAAATTAAATTCCTAAACAATTTATTCTCCTTGCCACAAGTCTCTCCAGCCCAACATCTAGACAACCAACATCCAATTTAACCTGAGAATGGGGGGTCGACAATTAGTCGAGAGTAACTAGGTGCTCTCATAGTCATGTTTACAACATGCTGAATTAATAACAATCTATAACAACCGATAATAATCATAACAAACATGTGAAACAATCCATACAACATGACGTGCAACCAAACTTACCATGAGATTATCATTAGAAAATGAATGCGACTAGACAAACTTACCATTAGAATCTCTCCTAGTCATTGTGTTGCATTTTATAAGCGTCTTTAGCATTGGTTTAATGCTAATTTAGTTTATTTAGGTTTGTCATAATTTTGTTTATCCGAGTCAATTTTGTACTAATTTGGGTTGAACAACTTGTATGGAGTCGGCTTATGTGAAAGACTTGAGGGTATACCTCTTTTTGGTGCCAGGAAGAGAAGCCAAGAAAGGCCCACCAAGGAGTCAAGCCTAAAAGTCAACCATAGTCAAAGTCAAACCCAAGGCCGATTCAACGAAGGTCAACTCCGGGGAATAAATAAATCCAACTAGAGGTCAACATTGAAGAGAAGGAGGCAAACATAAGGCGGTCAACAAAAAGTCAACAAGGGCAGATTTTGTCCATTTTGAAGAAGAAAAACTTACAGCATGAAACATTGGCTGCGCTGGACAATGCATTTTTGCGTCCGTCGACGCAGCCTGCGTCATACGACGCAGCCAGCGTCCTTCGCACCTGCCACACGAGCCTTTTTCGTCTTCTTGTTTCTCTGAGGCCCATTTCTCGTGGCCCATAGGTTTTCCAGAACCAAGGATATTTAAGAGCAACATTTGAGATATTTTATCATCTCACACTTTAGAACTTGAATCTCATATTGTTCATATATTTTTCTTACATTAAAACTTGTAGTATTTCTAGCTTAATCTGTTGGTTATGAAGAACATGGAAGGCTAAGTCCTTTCTACTTGGCGTAATTTGAACAAGTGCACTTCTTCTATCATTGTATGACTCTATAATCTTCCTCGCTTCTATTTAATAATCTTTTCTTGTGTTTATTTCTTGTTTGAGTTGATGAATGTTTAGGTTAATCATATTTACTCTTATTTACTTGATGAATGCTTATTCTAGGTAGGATTGGTTGTCTTATCTTTGAACGTGTTGAAGCAAAGTTGAAAGATTGTAACTTTGGTTTAAAGTTGGAATCTTTTAGGTGGCAAAGTGTGTGTTGTGTGCTATAATATGGTTTAGTGTTGCGACACATGATTCTAGCTTAATCCCTTGGTAGAAATCTTAAATCTTGTTACTTTAGTTTTGCTTGTGATGTAATGAGTATTACTTGAGTTTTAAATGGTTGATCTTGGGTGTTTTAATTCATATTAACTAGTTTCTTGGGAGGTAGTTTAGATACCCGTATCCGTCGGTACTACCATATATAGAAATCCCGCCGAATACTCAATGATGATAGGACACATGTAGATTCACGAACGGTATTCAGTCGAAAAGTTCGTCTTCCATGATTTAAAGCGGAATGCTTTGACGGTTTTCACTAATTTGAAATGGATTATTTTAAGTTAGTCAAATGTTTTTTTAATTTAAATGAAATTTAAATTATTGAAAGATTTGAAAAAGCATATTTTTACGATTTTATGATGGTCTTTTAGCTTGATTTTGGAACGATTTTAAGCTCGAATTTAATTGTTTCTTGACCCGAGTTCGAGGAGTACTAAACCCATCATCCACTTCCTCTTGAGGTCCCTGGTTCGAACCCCCTATAAAGCATCCCACACTTCCCTTTTTATTTCCTCAAAACCCACGCATAAAACCCCCCACAAACAGCCCGTACCCCCCTGTTCAGCAACCCCAAAACAGCCCCATTAAGCCACCACCTACCCACACTCGACCCCTCACCTAGACCTATCACCCAGCTTTAACCCGGACCGAACCCAAGTCCAAAACCCGCAACCATTTTTCGAACCATAGAATAACCAATTAACCCGTCCATTCAAAACCGTGTTTCTTTGCCTTGGTAGACAAGTAAAAGGACTCCAATATCTCAGAATATCTCATACAAATTCGTTCCATATATCTCACAAATTGCTTTCCAAAACCGATAAGAATTCACTTTCCAAAACACCTCCAATTCATATATATTTCCAATTACGTCTTACCTAAATTCTGTGAGATATAGGACTCCCATACCAATATATAAGGAAGCCTATACAACCCTAATAACACACACAATACACATAAACAACACACGAGAAAAGCAAGAGAACACAAACACACAAAATCAACCCTCCTTCAACCTCTCTCCAAAACCGAACCTCAAGCCATCAACCACCATTGGAACTCATGTAAGAAAACCTCCCTAGTATTCCTCTAAGACTTAGGAACAAGTGATAAGTACATTGTCGCGAACCTTATTATCAAACAAACCGACTTCCTAAACGAGTAATAGGCATGTGCGGGTATCGAATTCACAGAGACGGTTGAAGTAAAAGTTTATGCTAAGTCTAACAAGTAATGGGAGCCAAATAGGGTGAATGATATGAACTTCTAAATGCGAATAAAGTAACTAAGGCAAATTCAACAAGGAGAAAAACGCTAGGGGAGATCGGGGGAACAAACCTACAACAAGTCTAAAGAACGAGAAGAAACCGCAAACTCAAGAATGAAGGACGAACTTGGGTAGAGAAGGTCTATCGAACAACACTAGCCAACAACCCTTAACCCGATCCCTCGAGTCAAAGTGGCAACTGAATGATAGATGTAAACCTAGATATTTCTAACTAGGTTGAAATTACGCTACCTGGGTCAAGTCGTCACCTTAGCCGGGAGACATACCAAATTCCTACAAAGCTCAAGTTTGAGCCCCCAAAGTTTGATAAATGCAAGCAACCCAATCTTTTTGCAAGACAAGCAAGTGAGTCTTAATCCCCCTAGTCCCCTAATTGGGAAATTACTCTATTATGGCGAAACACATAAAACTAAATGAGGAACAAACGTAATTTATATGAATCGACATGTTCTAAAGGTAAAGACTTTTAACTTTAACTCAATAAATACTAGATCTAAATAACAACACTAATTAAAACAAAAGTGCAAGTAATTAATTTAACTACCAGAAACAAATCAGAAAATTAGACTAAGGCATGCAACGAATACTTGTAATAATAAAGGGGAAAGAGTCAATTACCAACTAGAATGGTGGTCAAGAAGTAAGGAAACGAAAATAACTTGCATAACTTTTAATCCAATTTTCAAACTCTTACAAAAGCTTAAGATTCAATCTAATATCTCTTTAATACACTGCTACTTTTTCTCTCTAAAAATCGATCTCCCAAAAGTTTCAGCCTAAAAATCCTTTTATATTTGTTTTTGGAATTACAAAACAGAAGACGAGCAAAAGTCACCGCCGAGTGAAATTTTGCCCGGGGGTAATGATACGGCTGTCGCAACCCTATCAAATATAAAACCTAACGGTCTCAACAAAATGCAGTAGAGGCAGTCGGGTGTCGAATCCACAGAGAGAGGGAATCCTATAACTTGCTAAGTCTGTCAAAGTATCGGAATTGAGGGTTTTGTTTAATTGATTTTCTAACACTACAAGAGAAAAGGGGAAGAGAAATAAAGAGTGAAATAACAGATAAGAGAAGAATTAGGATCGTCGGTTCCCCATGGCATCTAGGGTCAGGATTAAAATCAAAGTAAAGTCTAAACAGGTTTGTGGGTAGTGAAAAGGTCCTTTCGGTCCACTATTCGCCCTAAGATATACTAACTTAGCTCTCGCCCTCATTAGCATAATCCCAATGTTCATCACTGACCTGTCCTTTTCCAATCTCTCGATCTAGGTCAAGGGGGTATCAAGTAAGTCAATTGATTGCGTCGACTCAAACAACTAAAGGCTATTAAATGTGATGATTGCATCCAAACCTAATTTAAAGATTACTAATCAATTCATCTTACCTAAGCCACGGTTCCCCTAAATCCTAGCAAAGGAATTAGCTACGCATAATTGAAAGAAGAACAACAACAATAATAAATAAGAAACAAAAAGACATAGAGAAATAGCTAATTGAATTCAAGAACAATAATACCCGAATTTGAAAGAAGAAGAAAGTCAGAAGAAGTCCTCAAATTCAGATCCAGAATAAAAAGTGAAAGATAAAGTCTAGGGTCAAAAGTTCTGTTCATTCTTCTCGTTTTTTCACCCTTAAGTAAAATCAAAAATAACAAATTACAAGGTGTCTATTGCTTAACACACTATCTCACGAAGCCCATCAGCATGTAACCTCTCGATCGAGCAGAATTTGCTGTCAAAAGTACTCGATCGAGGAGAGTTTGAGACAGGAACACTCGATCGACTGACCATAGTGGTCGATCGAGTAAAACTTCCAAGGCCAGCAGCTCGATCGAGCAAAACAATGCTCGATCGAGGTCTTCTAAGTAATAAAATAGTCGATCGAAGGCTTTTTACACCTCGAACGAGTGTTTTGCTCATGGATTTCGTTCTTTCATTCCTTTAACACGACTTCATGCATTCCGAGACACCAAGATTCTTTTCCGACTCACTTATGCATGCTTGAGGAGCTACAAAATAGCTAGTTTTCCGTCATTCTGGTCCATATCTGCAAATATTACAAAACAAACCCAAGTAGACTATTCGGGGGACATTTGTAGTAAAACACTACTAAATAAGCATGGAAATGCGTGCAAATATGGCCTAAAAGGTCTATACTAAATGCACGCATCAAACTTCCCCAAACCAAACCTTTGCTTGTCCTCAAGCAAAAAGGATGCGAACAAATAAATGGAACAAATGGACTCCGGACTACTGCAAATCGCCCGCTTGAACCAATTTAATGCAACAGTCAAACTCAGCAATGATATCAAATACAAACGAACTGAACCGTCGACCTTGCTAGACCATCAATGTCGGACTCTCACGGGTCACTCTTCTCTCAGCAAAGCAAAGGGTAAGCATGTTATGTGCAAGAGAGAGAAGGAGAAAATAGTCGCTCACCTAACTACGACCGTCGCGTTCATGCAATGCCAACTAACATGATAAAAGATTCAGTTACCATACACACGCACAACCACCATTCAAGGACTATCACACGCCGAATACTCGCAACATTTGGATAAGTGAGGTTATGGGTAAGAAGGGGCAAAACAATAATGGAATAGAGGAGGTAAAACGTCAAGCTAGCTACCTAATCTTAATCAAATAACAAAATCCGTCTTCTTATCTCATAATGAAGTACACGACCATGATTCGGCCGACAACTCACTAGAACCAAAGGGATGGAGCGGAAACAAAACTAGTTAGCTTATTCAGCTCTTGCTGAATCCCCATATGATATGAATAAAGCATGGGAATAGAGACCGTTTTCTTTTTCTTTTTCTTTATTATTTTTTTTCTTTTCATTTCAAAATATTCAGCTAACATTTCCACGGAAACAATTTCAACTTCGATTCCCAAATTCTTCAGATATCAACTCCGTGGCAAGGATGCAAACCAAACTGATAAAATTAAGTAAATATGTAACACCCGGAAATGTACCCTATTTTTATAGTGAAAATATTTTACGGATACTTTTCAGCGTATTTTAGTTTTATTTTAGAATTTAATGTTCCGAGTCAAATTTAGAATTTCCGAGTTCGTATTTGGAATTTCCGCGAGATTTCAAGTGAATCCCGTCTTAAGCCGTCTTTGACTTTTTCTTGACTTTTGAGCCGTCTTTGACTTTTGTTGACTTTTTCCCACTTACTCCCCTCATACTCACCCTAAACCTAATACATTTCCCACAACTCAAATTTCTTTCTTCTTCACTAAGAAAACCAAAACCTTGCCTCCATTTTTGATCCGTCTTAGATTCGTCGCTACTCCTTCGTTACTCGCTCAAATTCACGTAAGTTCGTCTTATTCTTCCCCTCTTATCTTCCTCTATCCGTATTGGTAATAAAATTACCGTCTTTCTCGTTTTTTAAATTATCCGTCTTTTTCAAGGTGAATGATATTCATCTTTTATTATCTAATTGTATGTAGGTGGAGACTAGGAAGGTTTAGAAACCGTTTAAAGACGCGAAAAGGTAACGGTGAAGGGTTACTCGATATCATTTACGTGTTTTATGTGTTTTCTAGGCTAGTAGTAATCGTATTTAGCTTATGGTTAGTATGCTTAGGACTTGTGTTGTTTGTTGGTTGTTGTTTAGTTGTTAATTGATATGAGAATTGATGGTTTGTGATGATAAATGAGGATTTTTGTGTTGGTAACTTGTTGAATTTTGATCGTCCCCGAATCCCGTGTAGGACGCAGGCTGCGTCGTAGGACGCAGGCTGCGTCGTGGTGACGCAGGCAGCATCACTCGCTGCCGACAGAAATTTTCCTGCACTGACCCCTTTTTGTAAAATGATCATATCTCCTTCGTTAGTTGCTTGTTTTGGGCGTGTGACATCCCGTTGGAACCTTAAGAGGATAAGCTATCACGTCCATTTGGAATTTCTGCATTTGCATGTCTAGAACTCTAGTTATGACCGTTTGAAGTGGACCCTTGGTTTCGTTTGTTTCCAAACAACGTGGTTTTGGAGAGGTATCTATGTTTTTTTATTCTTTATGCTTCATAAAATTGTTCTAATGCTTATGTATCATGTAATGACTCATGTTTATCATATTTAAACTTATATGATTCCCTATTCTCATGTTTTGTGACGGTTTTTGTATGTTCTCACTTTGAGTCGGTTTTTACAAAGGTTACGGTTTGAGCACTATTTTTGTTATGTGCTTTGTACTCTCATTCCCTTGGCTACCTCCACGTTCGTAAGGCTGGAATGTCGGAACGGGGAGGTATCCTACTGCTTAATTGCATGTGTCTAGTGGGCATACGACGACGTTGTTGGGAGTTGAACGCTATGCGTTGATCGACCCGGCCGTCAAATGTTGTGTACTTACGAGGTGGTGTTATTTGCATGTAGCGTACCGCTTGTTATGAGGCTTGAGCTATTTTCCGCCTCTTTCGTGAATTGATCTACCGAATTTGGGGTACTCGGCATTTATTATTATAAGCCCGAGTCTTGGATGCGAAACGTTTTATCGCATGTCGGATCGGAACACGTTTATTCCGAGATCCTGGCCAGGTTTAGACTAGGACCGGATATTTATTATCGTCGTGCTACCAGGAGGAAATTAGTCTACATATACGAAACTGGATTGAATGTGTATGCGTTCAGGGAAGGTTTTACT
>JAIUZE010006772.1:0-26552 GCA_022085475.1 Heliosperma pusillum
AAAGAAGGAAGGATTAGAAAGTCTTACAATGCTAAAAGGGAAGAACTTGTTCAAATTACACTAAGCAAAAGGAGATTAGCTACCCATAGTCTTTATAATACAACCAATTTCTAAGGAAAAACCTATTACAAAAGCCAAACTTGAAGAACATAAAGAGAGAAATGCTAAGAAAAATATGATGTTGTATGGTGAATGCTTCTTCTTTTTGCCTCTCTTCAGAAATCTTCTTTTATACCCTTGGTCCGCAAACCTAGGGGCCTTGAAAGATGGGCTTCCAAAAGACAAGACGAGAAAAGGAAGAAAACCCGTGCTGAGAGATGACGCAGGCTGCGTCCTACGACGCAGGCTGCGTCGTGATGACGTAGGCTGCGTCCTACGACGCAGGCTGCGTCGAGCACTGCCAGATTTTTGCCTTGATTTTCTTCTTCACTTTCGTTGACCCCATGATTATTTGACCCCGCCTTGACTTTCATTGACCCATTTGGCTTGGTCTTCAAACCTTGATGATTCCTTGCTAGCCCACTTCAAGTTCCGGGTTTTTGGGTCTTGGGTTTTCGGGTTTGACTTTTATTGACTTTCGGGATTTGACTCTTAATATTTGACTTAAAATACTAAATACTAACAGCTATTTACAAAAAACTAAAATTAACGTAACACCAAGCTATGCCCCGTAAAAAGAGAACGAAAGACTCCTACAAGTTACTACTAGACACGACATATTTGACGTTGTCAAACACCCCCACACTTGGACTTTTACTCGTCCCGAGTAAAACTCGAGATTAGCACAAATGACACGAGCCCAACAAAGTGTGTGTGTAGGCATTGACCTCTCTTCCCTCAATACACCCTTCTAATACTCCCTCTTAAACAATCCACCAATGACAAAAACAAAACAAAAAGACTCAATTCTTGTGACACTCTTCTCTCACTCCCCCTCCTTATATCATCCCTCAAGACTAAAGACACGACATGCCACCTACTCCGACTCAAATCAACTCCTCCCTACTTATAGCTCCCAAAAAAAATAGTATGACATCGTTGCCTATCCCAAGGCATAGCGAGATGGCGTTCCTCAAACATCTTCACACAATCCCTCCTTAGAATCACACCCCTTATTACTCCACTAATGCAAATCATGTTACTTGGTTGGCCCCAACGCACAATTGCACACCAAGCGCCACCAACATAAATCCACCAATTTGGACCAAAGTTTGGACTCAAAAATACAAACAAAAGGGTCCCTAAAACTAGCCTCCTTCCACATATTTTCCTCCTCCTTATCACTCCCTTCTTATCTCAAAAATTCTCATCATAGGAGAATCATGCTCAATTTTTTTTCATTTTTTTTCATTTTTTGTTCATTTTTTTTTCCTTGAAAAAATCCTCATTTTGCCTAAGAGTGCCTTTTCGGGTTTTCCCTTGAGCTTTTTCCTTCCTTCATTGGTGGCTCGCAACTCGATTCTTCATTTTGCCCGGAATGCCCTTTCGGTTTTCCTATCCGTCCTCGGCCACCTTCTCCAATCTTGCCTAGGTGCCCACCCTTGTGGGGTTGTCAACCTAGCCGGGATTTTCAATTTTTTTTTTTTTTCTTTTCTTTTTTTTTTTTTCGTCTTTTTTTTTTCTTTTTTTCCAAAATAAAGACATAATACAAAAAAATTTTTAGCAATGCATCAAAAACAAACTAACTATGTACAATCTTCTCCCGCACACTTAGAATACACAATGTCCTCATTGTGGAGGAGAAGAAAAAATGTTACCTCATCAATTTCCGAAAGGAGAAGATCCCGAGGCACCTCCTCGGTTTCTCCTCCTATCCCTTTCTTCTCTAATCCGTCTTCTTTGCTCCATGCCTTCATCAAGGGTTGCTTGGGTGTAAGGAAAAGGGTAGCCCGGGTTTTGTTGCATGGACATCCCAAAGAGAGAGCTAGCCAATCCATAAACGTCCTCTTGCGCCACCGCATCTTCATAGGAGTCTTGAAGATAGGTGTGGTGGCGCTCATTTTGAACGCTAAAGTGGTCCGTAGCTTGCTCTCTCCAAGCATTTTGGGTGGCCCACATATTATTTTGCTCTTTCCACCTTTGGTCTTGTTGTTCTCTCCAATGGCGGGCTTCCTCTTGCCCGTCTAGCATCCTCTTTCATTCCTCATTTTGAGCCCTCTCGGCTTCCCCTCTCAATCTCTCCCTCTCCTTCACAACATTATGCCAATCATCCAAACTCTCAAGCCGACCTCCTTGTAATTGTTGCCAAGTGTTTGAGGCATCTACCCTCCCACTAATGTGTGCCAAGACGTCGTTGGTGCTAGCAAAATAGTTAGCCATTTGTTGTTGCCATGGCTCCACGGGTGTGCTAGAACGACCCTCCGCATCAAACATGGGGGTGTCGGTATCATGGTGGCTTGGGAAAGGTGATTGGAAATGAAATGGTGGTGGGTGTTGTTGTTGTTGTTGTTGTTGTTGTTGTTGTTCAAAATTGGTGGTGTGGGAAGGGCCTTGCTCAATTGCAAGGATCTCAATCTCCTCTCTCAAATGCTCACGTCCCTCACCACCCTCCCTCCTTGCCCTCCTTTGCCTCAAAGGCACTTCTTCTACCTCCTCCTCTTCCGCACTACTTACCCCCAAACTTTCCTCCCTAGGACAAACAAAATCCCACGCCGCGGGTCCTCTAGGTAAAGGATTGTTTTGAGGTCTAGGCAACTTCATGTAGCTTAGCCCGCCACTTCCCAACCAAAACCCTTTTAAGGGTTGCTCCTTGCTAGCCTTAAACATGTGAACTTCTTCTAGCCCAAGATGGTTGTACCTCGTCAAACCCCTACATATGTTTACCGCTTGACCATTAGGAATGCCCCCCTCATAATGCCTTACCAAGAAAGAAATCACCCCCCCACAATGGATGCTTGCCCTTGCCAATTTTTGCCTATGCTTGATGCACGCTCTCAAAAAGAAATCGGCCCAATCCGGGATCCCTACCCCCTCCGGAAGCATAGTCCACAAACAAAGCCGGATCTTCTCCGGCACCTTGGTTGGTTCTCCCGCGGAGTTGAAAATGGTGGTAAGGAACCTAGTAATTAGGCGGAGTACGGGGTGGGTGATGGCTGACAGTTTGGCATCCTTAGACGGGCCACGGTCATCGGCAATGTTTCCCCACATTTGGTGCATTTTGCCCCTTGGGCACTTAATGTCTACGGGTTGCTTGGTAATTTTTAGGATTTGACGGATTTCGGAAGTTGTGGCATTATGCCAAGTTTGATTCAATCGGAAGCGGTAGGCTTTCTCCTCACCTTCGGGCACATCCAATTCCGACAAGGTGGCTAGAAACTCGGATGCAAAACTCCTATAGGTGTAATCCCAGGAGTTTGGCTCGAGATAAGCCTCTAGCCCTACTTTAGCTAGCATGTCCCTTGTCAGATTGAACATGCCTAAGGCATGGAGGGTGGTTGGGCAAAAGAATTTGGTTGCTATAAGAGGGTGAGTGGATATTTGATCCCAAATTTTCTTATGTTGAGCTTGCATCCTCTCACAACCCATGAACACTGTTTCAACCTCGGTGTCGGGCTCACTCACCGCGGCCCTCTTATTTTTTCCCTTGCCAAACAATTGAGAGATTTTTGGTGCCATTTCTGCAAAGATGTAACAAACAACACACTACAACAATAACAAGCAATCACTCGAAAAGTTTTTTTCGCTCAAGCACTTCAACAAACACTTGGTGTGCAACAATTTCTACACCTCCAAAAAGCTAGTGTTTGTTGAATTTCTTTGCCTTACTCAGAAAAATTTATCCAATCCTAACTACACAATCAAGCAAGGGGAAAGGGGAACTCAACCTAAGACTAGAACTAGCCTAATTCGAGCAAAAACCTGAAAATTGATGAAAAAGTCGAGTATAAAGTTATACCTTTGTTTTTCCACAAGATTCAAGTGCCTTGATGATTAGAAGTAGGTAGGAATACGACAATTCGCCTTAAAAACCAAGCAAAAGACCCAAAAAACGAATTTTAGGGAAAAAATTTGGGTTGTTTAAGACGGATTTTCTGAGTTTTAGGGTGAGTGAGACTGATTTTTGGGGTTATTGAGTGTAGAATAGTGATTAGGATGAAGATTGGGATTGATTTTGATGAAGGTTTTGGAAGATTTGAGTGAGAAAGATGGATTTTTGAGGGATTGGGGGTTGTTTGGTTGAGTTTGTCGTGAAAAACAAAGAAGGGTGTTGGGGTGTTTGTTTTATGAAGAACACGGGCAAAGGCTAAAGCATAAAACGAAATCTGCGCTCGACGCAGGCTGCGTCCTACGACGCAGGCTGCGTCGTCACGACGCAGGCTGCGTCGTCACGACGCAGGCTGCGTCCTTCACTGCCGGATGGTTCTTGCTTTTTCACTTAGCAAAATTTTTGCTAAGTGATCCAAACACCTCCATACTTGCAAATTCACTTCAATGGTCCATAATAACCTCCAATATCTAAATTCCATCGATTCCCGAACTTTTTATCCGTGGCACGCATCCCGAGGCGGCCAAAAACTCGCAAAACTTCACGAAACCGTTAGTAACTTCAAAAAATTTGTTTGATGCAATGTCTAACTAACTTAAAACAACTTAAATGCTAAGATTTAACAAAGACACTTCAAAGAAATATTCACAAGGATAGAGTATGTACATGTTTTGCCGTTTATTTAGAGTCGATGGCTCGACTTAGCTATTTCAAGCTTTTCAACCTTCATAGACCGGGTCTTCAAGCAAGACCTCCTCTTCCCCCTCTCGGGTACATCCTTGGAAGTAGTGCTTGAGACGGTGGCCATTCACTTTGAGGAGCTTTCCATCCCCGGACCCCTCCACTTCAATTGCCCCATGGGTAAACACTTTCTTGACGGTGTAAGGTCCAAACCATCTTGACCTCAACTTGCCCGGAAAGAGCTTAAACCGGTTTTGGAACACAAGAACTTTATCACCTTCCTTGAAAACTCTACGGTTTATCATCCCATCATGCCATCTTCTTGTTTTCTCTTTGTAGATGGAAGAGTTTTCATAAGCATCTTGGCGAATTTCTTCAAGTTCTTGTAATTGAAGCTTCCGGTGCATACCGCTCTCATCTTGGTTTTGATTGAAAGATTTGATAGCCCAATAGGCTTTGTGCTCAACCTCCACGGGGAGGTGGCAAGCCTTGCCATAGATGAGACGGAATGGGGACATGCCAATGGGGGTTTTGAAAGCGGTCCTATATGCCCACAATGCATCAACTAGCCTCTTACTCCAATCCTTTCTATCCGGATTCACCGTCTTTTCAAGTATTCCTTTAATTTCACGGTTTGAGAGTTCGGCTTGCCCGTTTGTTTGTGGGTGATAGGCCGTGGAAATTTTATGATTCACCCCATATCGTTTGAGAAGGCCTCCAATCACTTTGTTGCAAAAATGGGTCCCCCTATCACTAATGATAGCCCTTGGAAAGCCAAACCGAGAGAATATGTTCTCTTGAATGAAAATGGCTACTACCTTGGCATCATCGGTGCGGGTAGGAATGGCTTCGACCCATTTTGATACATAGTCCACCGCCAAGAGGATGTATAGATAACCACCGGAATTTGGAAAAGGGCCCATAAAATCAATTCCCCACACATCAAAGATCTCACAATAAAGAAGAGGTTGTTGTGGCATCTCATTCCTCTTTGTCAAATTCCCCACCCTTTGACATCGGTCACAAGTTTTTACAAATTTGTGGGCATCTTTGAAAAGACTTGGCCAAAAGAAACCGCATTCAAGCACTTTTCTAGCGGTTCTTTGTGGCCCAAAATGCCCTCCACAAGCATAGTCATGACAATGATGTAGGATGGAAGGAATTTCACTCTCGGGCACACATCTTCTAACAAGTTGATCTTGGCAAAATTTCCACAAGTAAGGATCATCCCAAGTATAGTATTTGGCATCGGACTTGACCTTGCTCTTTTGATGAGAAGAGAAATGGCTTGGAAGCCGCTTTGTCACCAAATAGTTGACCATGGTAGCATACCATGGCTCTTCCAATTGTATAGCATAAAGTGACTCATGAGGGAGACCTCCTTCAACCTCCTCAAGAGGGTATGATGGTCTTCCTTCATGATTAAGCCGGCTCAAATGATCCGCCACCACATTCTTCACCCCTTTCTTGTCTTTTATTTCCACATCAAACTCACTTAGAAGAAGAATCCATCTCAACAACCTTGGCTTTGCATCCTTCTTTGCCACAAGGTATCTAATGGCGGCATGATCGGTGTAGATGATCACCTTTGTGCCCAAGAGATAAGACCGGAATTTTTCTAGAGCATAAATCACACCAAGGAATTCCTTCTCCGTCGTGGAATAGTTCTTTTGAGCATCATTCAAGAGGGTAGAAGCATATTGGATCACATGGGGTCCCTTGTCACTCTTTTGACCCAAAACCACTCCCAATGCATAGTCACTTGCATCGGTCATGATTTCAAATGGAAGATCCCATCGTGGTGCTTGAATAATTGGTGCGGTGACCAATCTCTCCTTCAAGTCATTGAATGCTTTCCTACATTTATCATCAAAAACAAATTCCGCTTCCTTGTGCAAAAGCTTGCATAAAGGGTTAGCAATCTTGGAAAAATCCTTAATAAATCTCCGGTAGAAACCGGCATGTCCTAGAAAAGACCTAATGTCTCGGGTGTTAGAGGGATAAGGTAAAGTTTTTATGATGTCAACCTTAGCCTTATCCACCTCAACCCCCCTTTCCGACACTACATGTCCCAAAACGATGCCACTAGTCACCATGAAATGACATTTTTCGGAATTTAAAATGAGATGGGACTCTTGGCATCGCTCTAAGACAAGAGCAAGGTGTTTTAGACATGCATCATAGGAGTCCCCATGGACGGTGAAATCGTCCATGAATACTTCTATGATTCGTTCTACATAGTCGGAGAAAATACTCAACATGCACCGTTGAAAAGTTCCCGGAGCATTGCACAAACCAAAGGGCATACGACGATAGGCAAATGTACCAAATGGGCAAGTGAATGTGGTCTTGACTTGGTCCTCGGGTGCAATTGGGATTTGAAAATACCCCGAGTAACCGTCAAGGAAACAATAGAAAGCTTTCCCGCTAATCTTTCTAACATTTGATCAATAAATGGTAGCGGGAAATGGTCTTTCAATGTTACCGCATTCAAGCGGCGGTAGTCAATACACACTCTCCAACCGGTTTGGGGTCGGGTGGAGACCAAGTCTCCTTGTGCATTCTTGACTACCGTCACTCCTCCCTTTTTGGGTACGACTTGAGTTGGGCTAACCCAACGAGAGTCGGAAATAGGGAAAATGATACCCATTTGCAATAGCTTAATTACCTCTTCTTGCACTACCTCCGCCATGGGTGGATTGAGCCTCCTTTGGGGTTGTCGGACCGGTTTGGCATCCACTTCAAGTCGTATCTTGTGCATGCAAGTCACCGGGCTTATCCCTTTTAGGTCCGCTATGCTCCACCCAAATGTTTCCTTATGCTTTTCAAGTAGTGATACCAATTTGCCTTCTTGGTCCTCGGTGAGTGTGCTTGAAATGATAAGTGGTAGGGTGTTCTTGTCCCCTAGAAAGATGTACTTTAAATGGCTTGGGAGGGTCTTCAACTCGACCTTAGGAGGTTGGATAATGGAAGGGAGGGGCTTGTGGAGTGGAATACTCAAAGCAAACAACTCGGATAGGTTCGCCAGTGCAGGACGCAGGCTGCGTCCAGTGACGCAGGCTGCGTCGTACGACGCAGGCTGCGTCGTGTGACGCAGGCTGCGTCGTGTGACGCAGGCTGCGTCGTGTGACGCAGGCTGCGTCGAGCACTGCCTTGCCCTGTTTTCAGCATCTCTATGACGTTGAGCTCCTCATATGTTTCTATTGGCTCTTCCTTCTCCAATTCTTCAAGACATTCCTGCACATCAAAAGCCAACAACAAGCGCAAACCTTCCTCTTCCATGGGGTTAGTTAAAGCTACCTCGAGTGGGTCTCTATCACAAAGTTTATACATTTGATTCACTAATGGCTCAAAGATATCCAAGAAGAAACAAGATTGATGGTCACTCGGGTGCCTCATGGAGTCATATATATTGTAAGTTAACCTTTTTCCTTCAAATTCCATAGTCAAGCACCCGTTTGAAACATCGATCTTAGTATTTGAAGTTTTCAGAAACGGCCTACCAAGAAGGAGAGGGGTGGCACTAGAGCTAGATTCCATATCTAAGACGTAGAAATCCGCCGGAAAGACAAGATTATCGACTTCCACTAGTACATCCTCTACCATGCCCTTGGGGTAAACACTAGACCTATCGGCAAGTTGAATGACTACCCCGGTCTTAGACAAAGGTCCTAAACCTAGGGTCTCATAAATAGATAGAGGCATGACATTTATAGAAGCCCCTAAGTCTAGCATGGCACGTTTAAAACTCTTTCCCCCAATAGTGCAAGGAATAGTGAACATGCCCGGGTCTCCACATTTCTTTGGTAAATTTTGTTTGAAAATGGCCGACACATGTTCACTCACCCTAACCTTATGGGTTCCCTTCTTTGGATTTCTCCTAGGTGTGCAAAGTTCTTTCAAAAACTTTGCATACCTAGGGACACTATTCAACAAGTTAAGGAGAGGAATGTTAACCTCACATTTCCGGAAAGTCTCATATAAGTCATTCTCCTTGGCATATTTCCTTGTGCTTATCAAAGCACTAGGAAATGGGACTTCCGGTATGTACTCCTCCACTTCATCATCTTCAATAGTGTCCTTGCTCTTCCTTGAATTTTCTCCCTTTGGGTCCATGCTTTTGGATGCCCCTTTTTCATTTCTCAATATCTCTTCTTGACCAACCACCAATTCTCCTTGGTCTTCAATCTCAATGGTTTCCATCTCAATATTCTTCATCTTTTCCTTTTCTTTGCCAAGGGGGTTACTTCCAACTCTTTGCCTCCCCTCAATGTCATGGCACTAGCATTTTCCCTTGGTGGGGGAATGGTTTGAGATGGGAATCTTGTGGAGCTTGAGGCTTGGGATTTTGACAAATTTGAGGCCATTTGGGATAGTTGGGTTTCCAAGTTGTTCACCCTAAGGTTGTTAGCCTCCCTATCCTTCCTTGCTTCCTCTCTATCCCTCCTTGCCTCCTCCCTATCCTTCTCTTGATTGGCAAGAAGGTTTGCAAGATGTCACTCAAGTTCCCTTGAGAAGAAGAATTCCCTTGATTTGGGTTTTGGTTTGGTTGTCTTTGGGATTGAGAATTATTTGGAAAATTTGAGTTGTTGGGTCTTGGGTTGTTGTTGTTGAAATTTCTTTGGGGATTTTGGTTGAAATTTGTGTTTCGGTTTTGGGTTGGATTTTGGGCTCTCAAGTGATTGAATTGACCATTTTCAAAACTCTTTGACTTGTCTCCTCCCCACCCCAAAAGATCACGATTTCCCACTTGGTTATACATCCCTCCACCACTTGGGTTTCTAGCATTGTAGTTCCCATACCCCATGGCATTGACACTCTCCATGGTGGCTCCTTGCTCAATCATGATGTAACAAGTGTTTGTAGCATGGTCACCTCCACAATAAGAACATTCAAGCGGTTCGGGGGGTTGAGAAAACGAACTACCTTTGTTGACAACCAAGTTGGATACCAAGCTTTTGAGTTCACCCATCTCTTGCATGAGTTTGTGATTTTGAGAGGCATGAGAATCTTCCATGGAAGATACATTTCTAGAGCTTCCTCCCCTTTCATTCTTCCTCCCGTAGCTTCTTGTATTCATAGCCAACTTCTCAATAATGTTGTTGGCCTCGGCCACATTAAGTGTATCAATACCACCTCCGGTGGCGGCTATAATCATCCGTTGGTCATTTTGGCATAATCCTTCATTGAAGGCCGTCAATAGATCATCCCCCGACATCCCATGATAAGGGCACCTTGCCACGAGGCTTTTGAATCGCTCCCAATAGTCATAGAGAGTTTCCCCCATATCTTGCTCAATGGTAGTGATGAGCTTCTTTGAATGGTTATGCCTTGAATCCGGGTAGTATTTCTCAAGAAATTTCTTCTTCAAACCCACCCAAGTATTGACGGAATGGGCCGGAAGACAAAATAACCACTCCTTAGCGGCATCTTGTAGAGAGAATGGAAATGCCCTAAGCTTAAATTGGTCTTCGGTCACTCCTTGAGGGATGGCCCCTTGGCATATCATGTGAAATTCGGCCAAGTGCCTATTGGGATCATTCCCCACCATTCCATGAAATCTTGGCAAATTATGAACAAAGAATCCCTTTAGCTCGAAATTGACATCCCCCATGGGAGGGTATGCGATACACAACGGTTGCTCTTCATAGTTTCTTGCCCGGATTTCACCAATAGTTCTATTATCTTCCATTTCGGGTGGGTAGATGATGTTCAAAGGTGGTGGTCTCCTAGGAGGTGATCTAGGTGGTGACACAAACACTTGTTCTTGTGGTTCTTGAAAAATATTGTTCTCAAACTCCTCTTCACTAGGCTCCCTCCAAAAGGGTCTCCTATAGAGGGGATTCGAAAACAACCAATTGGAAATGCTACTAGAAGCCGGGTCAATGTCTTGGTCACCAAGTCCTTCTTGTGACCTAGGCATAAACTCTAAAACACTTCAACAACACAATTAGTAACTTCAACACCAAGTAACCTACAAACAATACAAAAAGAAATGTTTGAAAAACAATCTAAACAAATTATGACGCTAACAAGAGTTTCAATTTGATAAATTAGCTAAATTGCCTTCCCCGGCAACGGCGCCAAATTTGACGGGCTTATTTTCGGGGTCGTTAATTCCGGAAACTAGCTATGCCAAATAACAATTTATAAAACCAAATCTAGACTCAAACTATCCTAAGTAAAGGGGTAGTAAGGGTAAGATAAGGATCGAACCCAAGAGAAGGCGGTGAATGCTAATAATCTAATCTAGACTCTTGCTAAAAACCGATTAAACAAATTAATAAATCTAACCACAAATTAAACACTAATTGAAACAAAGACTAGAATTACTTACAAACTATGATATTCACAATGGTAAACATGTAGATAACAAATAGGGAGAAAGTTTTTCATGAGAAAAGATTATCAATCCTAGAATCACCAATAACAACTAAATAATCAAAGATTCAAATAAGGAAAAACTACTTAGTGCAATTATCCCAAGTTCCCCCACAATTAACAAAGTAAAGATCCCTCCTTTCCTCCCTTCTCTAATTATCTATTGCAAACTTCAAAGAATTAGCCACCATGAATTAAACCATCCATAAATGACCCAATACAACTAAACCCATACTTATTAAACCATAAGCATAAATAAAGATGCAAGCTTTAAGCACAAAACCAAAGAAGCATGCTAGATTCATGAACTAAAACATTAAACCATGTTCTAAATACATAAAACCCAAATTCCACTCAAAAGATTCTAACTTTTAAACCAAAGTTACAATCTTTCAAGTTGCATCAACAAATATCAAGACAAATCAACCAAATTCATCAAGACAATGCAAATTAATCAAACAAATAATTACTAAGATGGTTGGTCTTAACAACAATTCATTCAACAAAGAAAATCAACAAAGGAAGATGGAATTAAATAAAGAAGGAAGGATTAGAAAGTCTTACAATGCTAAAAGGGAAGAACTTGTTCAAATTACACTAAGCAAAAGGAGATTAGCTACCCATAGTCTTTATAATACAACCAATTTCTAAGGAAAAACCTATTACAAAAGCCAAACTTGAAGAACAAAAAGAGAGAAATGCTAAGGAAAATATGATGTTGTATGGTGAATGCTTCATTCCCTTGCCTCTCTTCAGAAATCTTCTTTTATACCCTTGGTCCGCAAACCTAGGGGCCTTGAAAGATGGGCTTCCAAAAGACAAGACGAGAAAAGGAAGAAAACCCGTGCTGAGAGATGACGCAGGCTGCGTCCTACGACGCAGGCTGCGTCGTGATGACGCAGGCTGCGTCCTACGACGCAGGCTGCGTCGTGATGACGCAGGCTGCGTCCTACGACGCAGGCTGCGTCGAGCACTGCCAGATTTTTGCCTTGATTTTCTTCTTGACTTTCGTTGACCCCATGATTATTTGACCCCGCCTTGACTTTCATTGACCCATTTGGCTTGGTCTTCAAACCTTGATGATTCCTTGCTAGCCCACTTCAAGTTCCGGGTTTTTGGGTCTCGGGTTTTCGGGTTTGACTTTTATTGACTTTCGGGATTTGACTCTTAAATTTGACTTAAAATACTAAATACTAACACTATTACAAAAACTAAAATTAACGTAAAACAAAGCTAATGACCCGTAAAAAGTAGAACGAAAGACTCTAAAAGTTACTACTAGACACGACATTATTTGACGTTGTCAAACACCCCCATACTTGGACTTTTACTCGTCCCGAGTAAAACTCGAGATTAGCATGAACGACACGAGCCCAACAAAGTGTGTGTGAAGGCATTGACCTCTCTTCCCTCACTACAACCTTCTTATACTCCCTCTTAAACAATCCACCTATGACCAAAACAAAACAAAAAGACTCAATTCTTGTGACACTCTTCTCTCACTCCCCCTCCTTATATCATCCCTCAAGACTAAAGACACGACATGCCACCTACTCCGACTCAAATCAACTCCTCCCTACTTATAGCTCCCAAAAAAAATAGTATGACCATCGTTGCCTTATCCCAAGGCATAGCGAGATGGTCTTTCTCAACAATCTTCACACAAATCCCCTCCTTATATCACCCCCTTATTACTCCACTAATGCAAATCATGGTTACTTGGTTGGCCCCAAACTTCACAATTTGCACAACCAAGCGACCACCAACATAAATCCACCAATTTGGAACAAAGTTTTGGGACTCAAAAATAAAAATAAAAGGGTCCTAAACTAGCCTCCTTCCAATTTTCCTCCTTATCACTCCCTTCTTATTCCTCCAAAAATTCTCATCATAGGAAGAATCATACTCAATTTTTTTCATTTTTTCATTTTTCATTTTTTTTTTTCTTGAAAATCCCTCATTTTGCCTAAGGTGCCCTTTCGGGTTTTCACCTTAGCTTTTCCTTTCC
Organism: Heliosperma pusillum; assembly: GCA_022085475.1. Lineage (NCBI taxonomy): Eukaryota > Viridiplantae > Streptophyta > Magnoliopsida > Caryophyllales > Caryophyllaceae > Heliosperma > Heliosperma pusillum. The sequence continues at coordinate 13,056 of JAIUZE010006772.1, forward strand.
TCTCATTGGTGGCTCGCAACTCGATTCTTCATTTTGCCCGGAATGCCCTTTCGGGTTTTCATTCCGTCCTCGGCCACCTTCCCAATCTTGCCTAGGTGCCCACCCTTGTGGTTTTTCACCTAGCCGGGATTTTCAATTTTTTTCTTTTCTTTTTCTCTTTTTTTTTTTTTTTTCTTTTTCTTTTTCTTCAAAATAAAGACATAATAAAAAAAAAAAATTTTACAATGCATCAAAAACAAACTAACTATGTACAATCTTCTCCCCCACACTTAGAATACACAATGTCCTCATTGTGGAGGAGAAGAAAAATTGTTACCTCATCAATTTCCGAAAGGAGAAGATCCCGAGGCACCTCCTCGGTTTCTCCTCCTATCCCTTGCTTCTCTAATCCGTCTTCTTTGCTCCATGCCTTCATCAAGGGTTTCTTGGGTGTAAGGAAAAGGGTAGCCCGGGTTTTGTTGCATGGACATCCCAAAGAGAGAGCTAGCCAATCCATAAACGTCCTCTTGCGCCACCGCATCTTCATAGGAGTCTTGAAGATAGGTGTGGTGGTGCTCATTTTGAACGCTAAAGTGGTTCGTAGCTTGCTCTCTCCAAGCATTTTGGGTGGCCCACATATCATTTTGCTCTTTCCACCTTTGGTCTTGTTGTTCTCTCCAAAGGCGGGCTTCCTCTTGTCCGTCTAGCATCCTCTTCCATTCCTCATTTTGAGCCCTCTCGGCTTCCCCTCTCAATCTCTCCCTCTCCTCCACAACATTATGCCAATCATCCAAACTCTCAAGCCGACCTCCTTGTAATTGTTGCCAAGTGTTTGAGGCATCTACCCTCCCACTAATGTGTGCCAAGACGTCGTTGGTGCTAGCAAAATAGTTAGCCATTTGTTGTTGCCATGGCTCCACGGGTGTGCTAGAACGACCCTCCGCATCAAACATGGGGGTGTCGGCATCATGGTGGCTTTGGAAAGGTGATTGGAAATGAAATGGTGGTGGTTGTTGTTGTTGTTGTTGTTGTTGTTGTTGTTGTTGTTGTTGTTGTTGTTGTGTTGTTGTTGTTGTTGTTGTTGTTGTTGTTGTTGTTGTTGTTGTTGTTGTTGTTGTTGTTGTTGTTGTTGTTGTTGTTGTTGTTGTTGTTGTTGTTGTTGTTGTTGTTGTTGTTGTTGTTCAAAATTGGTGGTTTGGGAAGGGCCTTGCTCAATTGCAAGTATCTCAATCTCCTCTCTCAAATGCTCACTTCCCCCACCACCTTCTCTCCTTACCCTCCTTTGCCTCAAAGGCACTTCTTCTACCTCCTCTTCCTCCTCCGCACTACTTACCCCCAAACTTTCCTCCCTAGGACATATAAAATCCCACGCCGCGGGTCCTCTAGGTAAAGGATTGTTTTGAGGTCTAGGCAACTTCATGTAGCTTAGCCCGTCACTTCCTAACCAAAACCCTTTTAAGGGTTGCTCCTTGCTAGCCTTAAACATGTGAACTTCTTCTAGCCCAAGATGGTTGTACCTCGTCAAACCCCTACATATGTTCACCGCTTGACCATTAGGAATGCCCCCCCTCATAATGCCTTACCAAGAAAGAAATCACTCCCCCACAATGGATGCTCGCCCTTGCCGATTTTTGCCTATGCTTGATGCAAGCTCTCAAAAACAAATCGGCCCAATCCGGGATCCCTACCCCCTCCGGAAGCATAGTCCACAAACAAAGCCGGATCTTCTCCGGCACTTTGGTGGGTTCTCCCGCGGAGTTGAAAATGGTGGTAAGGAACCTAGTAAGTAGGCGGAGTACGGGGTGGGTGATGGCTGACAGTTTGGCATCCTTAGACGGGCCATGGTCATCGGCAATGTTATCCCACATCTGGTGCATTTTGCCCCTTGGGCATCTAATGTCTACCGGTTGCTGGGTGATTTTTAGGATTTGACGGATTTCGGAAGTTGGGGCTTCATGCCAAGTTTGGTTCAATCGGAAACGGTAGGCTTTCTCCGCACCTTCGGGCACATCCAACTCCGACAAGGTTCCTAGAAACTCGTATGCAAAACTCCTATAGGTGTAATCCCAGGAGTTTTGCTCGAGATAAGCCTCTAGCCCTACTTTAGCTAGCATGTCCCTTGTCAAGTCGAACATGCCTAAGGCATGGAGGGTGGTTGGGCAAAAGAATTTGGTTGCTACAAGAGGGGGAGTGGATATTTGATCCCAAATTTTCTTATGTTGAGCTTGCATCCTCTCATAACCCATGAACACCGTTTCAACCTCGGTGTCGGGCTCACTCACCGCGGCCCTCTTATTTTTTCCCTTGCCAAACAACTTAGAAATCTTTGGTGCCATATCTGCAAAATGTAACAAACAACACACTACAACAATAACAAGCAATCACTCGAAAAGTTTTTCGCTCAAGCACTTCAACAAACACTTGGTGTGCAACAATTTCTACACCTCAAAAAGCTAGTGTTTGTTGAATTTCTTTGCCTTACTCAGAAAACTTTATCCAATCCTAACTACACAATCAAGCAGGGGGAAAGGGGAACTCAACCTAAGACTAAAACTAGTCTAATTCGAGCAAAAACTTGAAGATTGATGAAAAAGTCGAGTATGAAGTTATACCTTTGTTTTTCCACAAGATTCAAGTGCCTTGATGATTAGAAGTAGGTAGGAATCCGACCATTAGCCTTAAAAACCCAGCAAAAGACCCGAAAAACGAATTTTAGGGAAAAAAATTAGGGTTGTTTAAGACGGATTTTCTGAGTTTTAGGGTGAGTGAGACTGATTTTGGGGTTATTGAGTGTAGAATAGTGATTAGGATGAAGATTGGGATTGATTTTGATGAAGGTTTTGGAAGATTTGAGTGAGAAAGATGGATTTTTGAGGGATTGGGGGTTGTTTGGTTGTGTTTGTCGTGAAAAACAAAGAAGGGTGATGGGGTGTTTGTTTTATGAAGAACACGGGCAAAGGCTAAAGCATAAAACGAAATCTGCGCTCGACGCAGGCTGCGTCCTACGACGCAGGCTGCGTCCTACGACGCAGGCTGCGTCCTTCACTGCCGGATGGTTCTTGCTTTTTCACTTAGCAAAATTTTTGCTAAGTGATCCAAACACCTCCATACTTGCAAATTCACTTCAATGGTCCATAATAACCTCCAATATCTAAATTCCATCGATTCCCGAACTTTTTATCCGTGGCACGCATCCCGAGGCGGCCAAAAACTCGCAAAACTTCACAAAACCGTTAGTAACTTCAAAAAATTTTGTTTGATGCAATGTGTAACTAACTTAAAACAACTTAAATGCTAAGATTTAACAAAGAAACTTCAAAGAAATATTCACAAGGATAGAGTATGTACATGTTTTGCCGTTTATTTAGAGTCGATGGCTCGACTTAGCTATTTCAAGCTTTTCAACTTTGATAAATGGGGTCTTCAAGCAAGACCTCTTCTTCCCCCTCCCGGGTACATCCTTGGAAGTAGTGCTTGAGACGGTGGCCATTCACTTTGAGGAGCTTTCCATCCCCGGGCCCCTCCACTTCAATAGCCCCATGAGTAAACACTTTCTTGACGGTGTAAGGTCCAAACCATCTTGACCTCAACTTGCCCGGAAAGAGCTTAAACCGGTTTTGGAACACAAGAACTTTATCACCTTCCTTGAAAACTCTACGGTTTATCATCCCATCATGCCATCTTCTTGTTTTCTCTTTGTAGATGGAAGAGTTTTCATAAGCATCTTGGCGAATTTCTTCAAGTTCTTGTAATTGAAGCTTCCGGTGCATACCGCTCTCATCTTGGTTTTGATTGAAAGATTTGATAGCCCAATAGGCTTTGTGCTCAACCTCCACGGGGAGGTGGCAAGCCTTGCCATAGATGAGACGGAATGGGGACATGCCAATGGGGGTTTTGAAAGCGGTCCTATATGCCCACAATGCATCAACTAGCCTCTTACTCCAATCCTTTCTATCCGGATTCACCGTCTTTTCAAGTATTCCTTTAATTTCACGGTTTGAGAGTTCGGCTTGCCCGTTTGTTTGTGGGTGATAGGCCGTGGAAATTTTATGATTCACCCCATATCGTTTGAGAAGGCCTCCAATCACTTTGTTGCAAAAATGGGTCCCCCTATCAATAATGATAGCCCTTGGAAAGCCAAACCGAGAGAATATGTTTTCTTGAATGAAAAAGGCTACTACCTTGGCATCATCGGTGCGGGTAGGAATTGCTTCAACCCATTTTGATACATAGTCCACCGCTAAGAGGATGTACAAATAACCACCGGAATTTGGAAAAGGGCCCATAAAATCAATTCCCCACACATCAAAGATCTCACAATAAAGAAGAGGTTGTTGTGGCATCTCATTCCTCTTTGTCAAATTCCCCACCCTTTGACATCGGTCACAAGTTTTTACAAATTTGTGGGCATCTTTGAAAAGACTTGGCCAAAAGAAACCGCATTCAAGCACTTTTCTAGCGGTTCTTTGTGGCCCAAAATGCCCTCCACAAGCATAGTCATGACAATGATGTAGGATGGAAGGAATTTCACTCTCGGGCACACATCTTCTCACAAGTTGATCTTGGCAAAACTTCCACAAGTAAGGATCATCCCATGTATAGTACTTGGCATCGGACTTGACTTTGTTCTTTTGATGAGAAGAGAAATGGCTTGGGAGCCGCTTTGTCACCAAATAGTTGACCATGGTAGCATACCATGGCTCTTCCACTTGTATAGCATAAAGTGACTCATGAGGGAGACCTCCTTCAACCTCCTCAAGAGGGCATGATGGTCTTCCTTCATGGTTTAGCCGGCTCAAATGATCCGCCACCACATTCTTCACCCCTTTCTTGTCTTTTATTTCCACATCAAACTCACTTAGAAGAAGAATCCATCTCAACAACCTTGGCTTTGCATCCTTCTTTGCCACAAGGTATCTAATGGCGGCATGATCGGTGTAGATGATCACCTTTGTGCCCAAGAGATAAGACCGGAATTTTTCTAGAGCATAAATCACACCAAGGAATTCCTTCTCCGTCGTGGAATAGTTCTTTTGAGCATCATTCAAAAGGGTAGAAGCATATTGGATCACATGGGGTCCCTTGTCACTCTTTTGACCCAAAACCACTCCCAATGCATAGTCACTTGCATCGGTCATGATTTCAAATGGAAGATCCCATCGTGGTGCTTGAATAATTGGTGCGGTGACCAATCTCTCCTTCAAGTCATTGAATGCTTTCCTACATTTGTCATCAAAAACAAATTCCGCTTCTTTGTGCAAAAGTTGCATAAAGGGTTAACAATCTTGGAAAAATCCTTAATAAATCTCCGGTAGAAACCGGCATGTCCTAGAAAAGACCTAATGTCTCGGGTGTTAGAGGGATAAGGTAGGGTTTTGATAATGTCAACCTTAGCCTTATCCACCTCAACCCCCCTTTCCGACACTACATGTCCCAAAACGATGCCACTAGTCACCATGAAATTCCATAGTCAAGCACCCGTTTGAAACATCGATCTTGGTATTTGAAGTTTTCATAAACGGCCTACCAAGAAGGAGAGGGGTGGCACTAGAGCTAGATTCCATATCTAAGACGTAGAAATCCGCCGGAAAGACAAGATTATCGACTTCCACTAGTACATCCTCTACCATGCCCTTGGGGTAAACACTAGACCTATCGGCAAGTTGAATGACTACCCCGGTCTTAGACAAAGGTCCTAAACCTAGGGTCTCATAAATAGATAGAGGCATGACATTTATAGAAGCCCCTAAGTCTAGCATGGCACGTTTAAAACTCTTTCCCCCAATAGTGCAAGGAATAGTGAACATGCCCGGGTCTCCACATTTCTTTGGTAAATTTTGTTTGAAAATGGCCGACACATGTTCACTCACCCTAACCTTATGGGTTCCCTTCTTTGGATTCTCCTAGGTGTGCAAAGTTCTTTCAAAAACTTTGCATACCTAGGGACACTATTCAACAAGTTAAGAAGAGGAATGTTAACCTCACATTTTTGGAAAGTCTCATACAAGTCATTCTCCTTGGCATACTTCCTTGTGCTTATCAAAGCACTAGGAAATGGGACTTCCGGTATGTACTCTTCCACTTCATCATCTTCAATAGTGCCTTTGCCCTTCTTTGAAATGTCTCCTTTGGGGTCCTTGCTTGTGGATGTTTCTTTTTCATTTCTCAATACCTCTTCTTGACCAACCACCAATTCTCCTTGGTCTTCAATCTCAATGGTTTCCATCTCAATATTCTTCATCTTTTCCTTTCCTTTGCCAAGGGGGTGTACTTCCAACTCTTTGCCTCCCCTCAATGTCATGGCACTAGCATTTTCCCTTGGTGGGGGAATGGTTTGAGATGGGAATCTTGTGGAGCTTGAGGCTTGGGATTTTGACAAATTTGAGGCCATTTGGGATAGTTGGGTTTCCAAGTTGTTCACCCTAAGGTTGTTAGCCTCCCTATCCTTCCTTGCTTCCTCTCTATCCCTCCTTGCCTCCTCCCTATCCTTCTCTTGATTGGCAAGAAGTGTTTGCAAGATGTCACTCAAGTTCCCTTGAGAAGAAGAATTCCCTTGATTTGGGTTTTGGTTTGGTTGTCTTTGGGATTGAGAATTATTTGGAAAATTTGAGTTGTTGGGTCTTGGGTTGTTGTTGTTGAAATTTCTTTGGGGGTTTTGGTTGAAATTTGTGTTTCGGTTTTGGGTTGGATTTTGGGCTCTCAAGTGATTGAATTGACCATTTTCAAAACTCTTTGACTTGTCTCCTCCCCACCCCAAAAGATCACGATTTCCCACTTGGTTATACATCCCTCCACCACTTGGGTTTCTAGCATTGTAATTCCCATACCCCATGGCATTGACACTCTCCATGGTGGCTCCTTGCTCAATCATGATGTAACAAGTATTTGTAGCATGGTCACCTCCACAATAAGAACATTCAAGCGGTTCGGGGTGTTGAGAAAATGAACTACCTTTGTTGACAACCAAGTTGGATACCAAGCTTTTGAGTTCACCCATCTCTTGCATGAGTTTGTGATTTTGAGAGGCATGAGAATCTTCCATGGAAGAAACATTTCTAGAGCTTATTTTCGGGGTCGTTAATTCCGGAAACTAGCTATGCCAAATAACAATTTATAAAACCAAATCTAGACTCGAACTATCCTAAGTAAAGGGTAGTAAGGGTAAGACAAGGATCGAACCCAAGAGAAGGCGGTGAATGCTAATAATCTAATCTAGACTCTTGCTAAAAACCGATTAAACAAATTAATAAATCTAACCACAAATTAAACACTAATTGAAACAAAGACTAGAATTACTTACAAACTATGATATTCACAATGGTAAACATGTAGATAACAAATAGGGAGAAAGTTTTTCATGAGAAAAGATTATCAATCCTAGAATCACCAATAACAACTAAATAATCAAAGATTCAAATAAGGAAAAACAACTTAGTGCAATTATCCCAAGTTCCCCCACAATTAACAAAGTAAAGATCCCTCCTTTCCTCCCTTCTCTATTTATCTAATGCAAACTTCAAAGAATTAGCCACCATGAATTAAACCATCCATAAATGACCCAATACAACTAAACCCATACTTATTAAACCATAAGCATAAATAAAGATGCAAGCTTTAAGCACAAAACCAAAGAAGCATGCTAGATTCATGAACTAAAACATTAAACCATGTTCTAAATACATAATAACCCAAATTCCACTCAAAAGATTCTAACTTTTAAACCAAAGTTACAATCTTTCAAGTTGCATCAACAAATATCAAGACAAATCAACCAAATTCATCAAGACAATGCAATTTAATCAAACAAACAATTACTAAGATGGTTGGTCTTAACAACAATTCATTCAATAATGAAAATCAAACAAAGGAAGATGAAATTAAATAGAGAAGGAAGGATTAAAAAGTCTTACAATGCTAAAAGGGAAGAACTTGTTCAAATTACACTAAGCAAAAGGAGATTAGCTACCCATAGTCTTCATAATACAACCAATTTCTAAGGAAAAACCCATTACAAAAGCCAAACTTGAAGAACAAAAAGAGAGAAATGCTAAGGAAAATATGATGTTGTATGGTGAATGCTTCCTCCTTTGTCTCTCTTCAGAAATCTTCTTTTATACCCTTGGTCCGCAAACCTAGGGGCCTTGAAAGGTGGGCTTCCAAAAGACAAGACGAGAAAATGAGAAAAACCCGTGCTGAGAGATGACGCAGGCTGCGTCCTACGACGCAGGCTGCGTCGACGCAGGCTGCGTCCTACGACGCAGGCTGCGTCGAGCACTGCCCAACTTTTGCCTTGTTTTCCATCTTGACTTTCGTTGACCCCATGGATATTGACCCCGCCTTGACTTCCATTGACCCAATGGGCTTTGTCTTCAAACCTTGGTGATTCATTGTTAGCCCACTTCAAGTTCCGGGTTTTTGGGTCTCGGGTTTTCGGGTTTGACTTTTATTGACTTTCGGGATTTGACTCTTAAATTTGACTTAAAATACTAAATACTAACACTATTACAAAAACTAAAATTAACATAAAACAAAGCTAATGACCCGTAAACAGTAGAACGAAAGACTCTAAAAGTTACTACTAGACACGACATTATTTGACGTTGTCAAACACCCGTAAACATTATTTGATGAACCAAAACAAAAGAAACAAAAGCTATGTAACATTAAATCGTCGAGTAACTCGAAATCGTTACCTTAGCTAGCAAGATCAATTAGCACCAAAATAAGAAGTATAAAATAAGAAAAACCCGTCTACTAATCTTCACCCAAAATATACAAGTCTCCAAACTCGTCTTCAAAATCTTCCCCTATAAGAAATGACAAGAAAAACATTATTAGAATTTAAACTTGATTTTCCATAATTAAATGTTGAAAACGATTTTGTCGGATTTGAAATTAAACCGTACTTGAAGATGGAGAGCGAAGAGGGGATTCTAGAAATATAAGTTAGGACGGATTTAATTAAGAAATGAAGGTTTTATGATGATTGTGCTCAAGAACGACGAAGAACGAATGAAGAACAACGAAGAACGAATGAAGAACGATGAAGAACGATTAATTAGATCTTAATTTGATTTATTGTAAAAATATCTAAAATAATTAATTAGATATTAAGTTAATTAAATTAAATATCTAGATATTATGTTATATTAATGAAAAAAAATGAAAATATCAAACCCTATGAGAGGAAGGAGAGTCGTGTGGCTTGGGTGATTGTCGGGTCTGTTTTGTAAACGGTTTGCGTAATTTTCGTTGACGGATCGATAAACTAATAAATATCTAAGATATTATTATTAGATTAATCAATATTGAAAATATCCAAAAGTGAGTGGAAAAGGGTGACATGGGCGTGTGACTCATGCCAAAGTCGGGTTTCGGGTTTGTTTCGGGATTTACGATGACTCGGGAATAGTTAAATGATGTTCGGGTTAAAACCGTAAAAGTTATTCTTTAATTCCAAATAAATTCAAAATAATTATATTAAATTTTCATAAATCCCAATAAATCTTAATAAAAATAAATTAAAAATATTATTTTTTTAAAGAAAATTTCGGTCTTCAAAATTACAAGGCGAGTCGGAAAAAAGTCAACGAAAGTCAAAGTCGACTTAAAAGTCGAGAAAAGTCAAAGATGACTTAAAAGTCAAGAAAAGTTTATGACGACTTAAAAGTCAAGAAAAGTCAATGACGACTTTAAAAAGTCAAGAGAAAGTCAAAGACGACTTAAAAGTCAAGAAAAGTCAAAGATGACTAAAAACGGTCTTTTCATGAAATCTCTCAGAAATTCCAAATACGAACTCGGAATTTCAAAATACGACTCGAAACAATAAATTCTATTTTAAAAACTTAACCTTGCTGAAAAGTATCCTTAAGAAATTTTACTAGAAAAATTGGGTACTTTTCGGGTTGTTACAATTAGATTTAGCTTTTAGATGAATGGATAGGATGTAATGTGAGCCCCTATATAAGGAACTCACCACCCAATGTAATATTCAGTTTTTGATAATGAATTAAAAAGAGTTGTGTCAAACACAAACTTGAGGGTTAGCTCAAGGAGCACCTCGTCACAACCAATAGTGGCCATGCCTTTCTTGGTTGTTCGATTAAGGGAGGTTAACCTGTGCTAGGCTGTGGTTAAGCTCTCCTAATCGGCCAGGCCTGGTGGTCGCCCTGTGCTAGGCTGTGGGTGATCGACCTACGTCTGTTAGTGAGGTTAGTTTGGTTCTGTGCTAGGCTGTGAGCTAAGCTAAACTTGCTGTCCAGGTTGAGGTCCAAACTTGTGCTTGTCTGTAGTTTGGGTCTTGATCATATCGAGCTTGTGTTAGGGAGGTGGACTTGTGTGGTTCAACTCCTTGGCTCGAGTAGGTTGTGGGTCGAGCCATGAGCCGGTCTTGTGGCCCTTGGTTCACAACCATATCTTTCATGTTTTTCATAGGCTTAGGACACAAATAAACCCCCATAAGTCCCCCTCTTGTTGCTGCCACTTTGGGGCAGCCCCTTGGTCGTCATTCGGACTTTGGGCCGTTCATAGGGTCCTCCACAAAAACGCATAGACCCCCCTAATTACGCTGCAAAGTGGTATCAGAGCTTAGGCTCTTGTGTTTTCTCAAACCAAGACGATCTTGGAAGATTTGGGGTCATGGATGTGCAAAGGAGTCGTCCTTCAAACCTGTGCAAGGTTGTGGTTTGTAGGTTCTAGTTTGATAACCTGTTAAGGACACTTGTGCTAGGCTGTAGTGTATTGGGTCAAGCTAGGCAACGAAAGGATCCTAAACCTGTGCTAGGCTGTGGTTAGGAGTCCTCTTGTCGTGCCTTCTTCATCATACATGTTTCTAGTTTTCTGAAATTGTGTTGTTGTGAGTCACAGTCTAAGTTACTGCTGCGTTGTTGTTTACTACCTCTTTTTTCTTACCACAAAATTTGAGGACAAATTTTCTTTAACAAGAGGAGTTTGTAGTAAAAAGGGGGGGGGGGGGGTTGTATCCTTTTTGGAAGAGGCTCATATTTTTGAAGAAATTGTACCATGACTGAAAATGGGAGGCTAATTAATTTAGTCCTTACAAGGTATTTTGTGAGCATTTTGGGCAAGAAATGAGGAGGCCAAGATGAGAACTTGGCAGCACCTTGGCAAGGCCAAGACACGGCCATGACAGCCCCCTGGCAGCACCCCTGGCAGAACCCTGCAGGAACTAAAGCCTGCTCAAGGAACCTGCGAGAACTTCTGCAAGAACTCTACAGGAATTCTGCTGGAACGAGTCTGTTTTGCTACAAGGAGCTGGCATATTATTATCCTTTTGAGTTTTCAGCACATGGGAGGTGTTCAAGGACAAATGACATCTTGTGGTCCTTTATTTTGTCCCTCCTAACAACTACAAGGCTGCTGCCACTTTATGGAAGCAATGGACCAGCTATGCAAGTTGCCAAGATGTCCTTTTCATGTCACATGACTAGTTTAGGATGTTAATTTTCCAGCTTGTTATTTTGTCCTCTTGTTCCTTTTAATTGTAGCCATTAGATTTAGCTTTTAGATGAATGGATAGGATGTAATGTGAGCCCCTATATAAGGAACTCACCACCCAATGTAATATTCAGTTTTTGGAGAATGAATTAAAAAGAGTTGTGTCAAACACAAACTTGAGGGTTAGCTCAAGGAGCACCTCGTCACAACCAATAGTGGCCATGCCTTTCTTGGGTGTTCGATTAAGGGAGGTTAACCTGTGCTAGGCTGTGGTTAAGCTCTCCTAATCGGCCAGGCCTGGTGGTCGCCCTGTGCTAGGCTGTGGGTGATCGACCTACGTCTGTTAGTGCGGTTAGTTTGGTTCTGTGCTAGGCTGTGAGCTAAGCTAAACTTGCTGTCCAGGTTGAGGTCCAAACTTGTGCTTGTCTGTAGTTTGGGTCTTGATCATATCGAGCGTGTGTTAGGGAGGTGGACTTGTGTGGTTCAACTCCTTGGCTCGAGTAGGTTGTGGGTCGAGCCATGAGCCGGTCTTGTGGCCCTTGGTTCACAACCATATCTTTCATGTTTTTCATAGGCTTAGGACACAAATAAACCCCAATAAGTCCCCCTTTTGTTGCTGCCACTTTGGGGCAGCCCCTTGGTCGTCTTTAGGACTTTGGGCCGTTCATAGGGTCCTCCACAAAAACGCATAGACCCCCCTAATTACGCTGCAGAAGCAAGAAAGACTCATTGTTCACACAAGGAGTTACAATGCAACAATGGGTAATAAAGCAAGGAAGACTCATTATTCACACAAGGAGTTACAATGTAAACAATGGGTAATGAAGCAACGAAGACTCATTGTTCAAATAAGGACTTACAATGAAAACAATGGGTAATGAAGGATGACTCAGACAAGGAGTTACACTGTAAACAATGGGTAATGAAGCAAGGAAGACTCATTGTTCACACAAGTAGTTACAATACAAACAATGATTAATGAAGCAAAGAAGACTCATTGTTCACACAAGGAGTTACAATGAAAACAATGGTTAATGAAGCAAAGAAGACTCATTGTTCACACAAGGAGTTACAATGCAAACAATGGGTAATGAAGCAAGGAAGACTCATTGTTCAAATAAGGAGTTACAATGCAAACAATGAATAATGAAGCAAAGAAGACTCATTGTTCACACCACTAGTTACAATGCAAACAATTGGTAATAAAGCAAGGAACACTCATTGGTCACACAAGGAGTTACAATGCAACAATGGGTAATAAAGCAAGGAAGACTCATTATTCACACAAGGACTTACAATGTAAACAATGGATAATGAAGCAACGAAGACTCATTGTTCAAATAAGGACTTACAATGCAAACAATGGGTAATGAAGGAAGACTCAGACAAAGAGTTACACTGTAAACAATTGGTAATAAAGCAAGGAAGACTCATTGTTCACACAAGAAGTTACAATGCAACAATGGGTCATGAAGCAAGGAAGACTCATTATTCACATAAGGAGTTACAATGCAAACAATGGGTAATGAAGCAAAGAAGACTTATTGTTCACACAAGAATTTACAATGTAACAATGGGTAATGAAGCAAGGAAGACTCATTGTTCACATAAGTAGTTACAATGCAACAATGGGTAATGAAGCAAGGAAGACTCATTGTTCACACAAGGAGTTACAATGCAAACAATGAGGAATGAAGCAAAGAAGACTCATTGTTCACACCAGGAGTTACAATGCAAACAATTGGTAATGAAGCAAGAAAGACTCATTGTTCACACAAGGAGTTAAAATGCAACAATGGGTAATAAAGCAAGGAAGACTCATTATTCACACAAGGAGTTACAATGTAAACAATGGGTAATGAAGCAACGAAGACTCATTGTAAAAAAGGACTACAATGCAAACAATGGGTAATGAAGGAAGACTCAGACAAAGAGTTACACTGTAAACAATGGGTAATAAAGCAAGGAAGACTCATTGTTCACACAAGTAGTTACAATACAAACAATGAGTAATGAAGCAAAGAAGACTCATTTTTCACACAAGGAGTTAAAATGAAAACA
>JAIUZE010006773.1:0-11578 GCA_022085475.1 Heliosperma pusillum
TATACGGGAGATATTTCCAGTCTCCCGTCTTGTATATTTCTTTTGTAGAATATTATTTCCGTTTTGTAATGACCCTTTTTATTTTATGACACCTTCGTTATGTTTTATTATCTTTTATGTATTTAAATAATTTTTTTTCTTTCCGCAAATTTGAGGGTGTCACAAAGGGTCAAAAAATGGAATGGAGTGGAACGTTCTAATGGTATTAGAAGACACTGGAGATCTGTGTATCTCTCTAACTCACCTAAAAGAATGAAAGGATCGTCCCCAAGGGCATGGAGACATGGTAATTGCGAATTGATTCGTTTGAATATGTAAAAATATGACTATTTGAGGGATTTTGTTTTGTTTGTAATTTTTGACTGGAGAGATTTTTTTGATTTTTGACACTTTGAATTTGTATTGATTGACTGGATTTTTTTTGTCTTGTCTCGTGAGTTTTTGAAAATATTTGAAACTTTTGATTTGAAGTTGTTGGACTGTTTTTTTATTAATAGTTTTAGGCACGATTGCACTAAAAATTTGGTTTGACCCTCGGGTGAGTTAGTTTTCTAGCGCCCGTGGTAAGGGTATTAAATGTTTTGGCATAGTATGCAATTTGTCTTTAGCTGGTAGTCATATGAAATATAGGAATTGACGAATCGGGTAGAAAAATGGAGTTTCCAAACCTATAGATCACCTAGAGACACGGCGATCAAGGAATTTTCACACCACAAGATACGGAAAAGGTGGTAAATACACGCCCTCGTTAATGCTTATTCTAAGAGGTCGAGTGATATACACTAAAGCGATACGACGTAAAGTATTTTCAGTCTATTTTACTAGTTAATGGTAAAAAAGTAGAACAAGTGACTAATAAAAAGTACATGTGCTTTTTTTTGTTTTTTTGTTTTTGGCAAGTCAGAGAGGACTAGGATGGTCCTATTTATTAACAAATGCTAATATAGTGAAGACAAATAGCCCATTTTAGATGTCGTCCTCAATTCTTGTTCCTAGCACAGTTAAGTCTTTGAAAGACTTTATGTTTTGGTATCTCAGGTGGTTTGCATAAACGGGTCTCAAATTGTTCACGAACGTTTCCACATGAGTAGCTTCATCTGGACATTCAACAAGTTGTGTGCTAGTCTTCCTCCACCTACTTAGGAAGTCAGTTAAACCTTCTTTCTCATTTTGGGTAAGAACTTATAGAGTACGCATATTGACTTGAATCTCAGCATTGTCTGCATACTGCTTGGCTAACTCAATTGCGGCATCATACCAGGTTGCAATTTTCTTATGTTCCAGAGAATAGAACCACTGCTTTGGAATGGTGTCGAGAGATGAAGGAAAGATCCTTAGGAACATCTCGGGGTTGATGCCTTTGATAGACATATAATCTTTGAAGGTACGAATATGATTCAAAGGGTTGCTCTTCCAGGTATTGGAGTCACTTTTCAGCTTCAGTAAAAACTGGTGGGGGATCGACTTCTGGTTATTCCACAAAGAGTGGAAGGTTATCATGCACACTAGCATCAAGAATGTCTGCAGGAGGAAGCCTAGTTTCAACCGCAACGATTCGGCCTTCAATGGCATTGAGGCGAGCATAATCTTGGTTCTGACTTGTTTGGCGACAGATGAGCGCAGCTAGGATTAAATCATTACCATTAGGGTTTGGCTTGGCTAGATTAACACTTGCTTAACTAGTTCCCAGAATCTTGAAAAAAACCTGGAGCAAGAGACCGACGATGAATCAAAACAAGATCGACCATTCTAGCACGCTTACTCAAAAGGACTCGACTTGTGAAGTGGGAGTGTGCCAATGTGCTAAGTGAGTTTTGAAAATGACAAGATTTGAAATGTTTGTCCTAAGAAACCGTAGTGTGGTTGTAGGAGTGACGACTCGAAGTGGAGAAAAGACAATTTTGACTGGACATTTGGGCAGAGTTTCGACTCATTATGCCTTACTTCAGGCCACCTTTGAAAATACTTTACATTTTTTAAAAGGATTTTATTTTTTTTGAAACGTTCGTCATGGTTTTATTTACAAAATGGTGATCATGTATAGATTATACACATTTATACATGCATTATAACGGTATGCTGAGTGCATTTAAAATGGTTTTGGCTTTAAACGGTGGGTTCCCATACCAAGCAATCAAACCCGAGTCTGTGGAGAGGTCCGCGCGAAACATGAGTAAGGTCGGTTCCTAGTCCATTTCCTCGAGTAGTGACAGCCCTCGATCATAACATGAGTATGTACCGCGGTATGGTTGACATCAATCGTTATCCATCCTTATGCCCAGATAAGAATTTGGACCGTCTAGACGGGACGATTGGTCAAAATGGGTTGGGTTGGGCCTAGTAAGGCCGAATAAAACGACCTAAGATGGTCAAGTAATGAAAACCGACAACTGTCTCGTACAAACTATTCCCTAACCTTGTTCAAGTTTCACCCTGGGTAGCACGTAAATGTATATTCCCCAGCGGAGTCGCCAAACTGTGGTACATAGGGGACCACGGAGGGGCGCGCTTGGGAGGACATGCGTAAAAATACGCATTTGTGGAGTCGCCACCTTTTTTTATGGGAAAATGTCTAGAATGACTCTCGTGGATGCCAATGAACACGGATGTTCACAGAGATCTGGAGTAAGGGGTGAAGGTACGTATTAGGAAGCTCTTTAATCGAACACCTAATCCCGCCCGCCTCGATAGCGGCCTCTACTAATGATTAGGGAAATCGTTCGTATTTGATATGTTATCGATGATATGCATGCAATGCAACATCCAACATTTTAATCCTAGCATAAGAATTAGTCCATGTCAGTGAACATGTAATTAGCTCTCAATCATGTTGAAATTGGGGATTTAGAATTAGTTACACATGAGAGAGAAGCAAAATCATACAGCTACCATGATTAAATAAGATTACAACGGATTACAAAGAATTACAGGATCCACGTAAGAAATATATTCAAAATGGAGATTTAAAGAATAAGAAAAGATTTGAAAGCTAAAAGTGAGAGATTAGGAGCGATATTACGACTAATAGTTAGTTAATTAGGTAATTAAAGCTACGTCAAAGCGAGAATGGAAGTTCAGGGACAGAAGTCAACCCAGAATAGGCGCAGCAACAGCTGCATTTCTGGAAGAGGCGCATGGCTTATTGCGTCTGTTCTTGAGCTGAATTCTGAGTGTAAAGTCAGAATCGCGAGTTGTTAACATTCCTTTGTATATTTAAGATTTATTGACCTATAACTCGAGTAGAAGTGGTTTAACATATTAATTATACTATAACTTGTATCAATAACGAATTCGAGAGACTCGATATGAACAAATCAAATTTCCAAGACCCAATTTTGATTTAAAGACTAAAACCCGCTGATATCGAATTATTAGGAATTTAGGTCAAGAAAAAAACGTTCTATATGAAAGATTATATTGAAAAATGGTTTATGTACGAAGAAAAGGAAATAAAAAAAAAAGAACAAATACCCAGGAACCAGAGGAAGAAGAAGAAGAGCAGGAGCATGTCATCCTATGGAAGAGGCGCAGCTGCTATTGCGTTTCTTCTCGACGTCTGATGTCTGCTAAAATGGTTTTGTTTTAAAAAAAATCGGTTTTGAACTTTCTTCTTATGTGAATCTCACATTAATTGAGCAGAAAAAATAAATACAAATAAAAAATATGGTATTTACTCCCGCATAGTAACATGTTTGACGAAACGAGATTAACTAAGTTAACGTTTAGTGATTGCTCGAATCGAATGTTCGTAGAAAGTGCCCTCGTTAGAGGATTTAAATTGATTGAGTTAATTGATTGTATTGTGGTCAAATTGGTCGGTCATGCAACGTGACGGGTACCCAGAATGATCCGAGCTTACGTGGTCGATTGATCTAGAATGTAGGTGTCAAAAGCATAAAGCAAAGTCTAGAATGCAAAGAGAGAAGAGAAGGACGGAACACTCGCGTGCCAAAAAGTGAGATCGGAGGTCTCCTTTTATACTAGAAAATAGGAAGAGTTTTGGAAAGAAATCACGAAAATCTTATGGAAACAGAGAAAACAGGCTGGAGAAGGGGCGCAGCAAGAGCTGCGATCCTCCAAAGGGACGCAGCACCTGGTGCGTTATTTCCCTAGAGGTTTCCTTTTGCGGAAAAAAGATTTCTACGTTCCTATTATGGAATTGCGGTAGATCTATACTTTCTTTTGAAAAGATTCGAGATATATTTTACCAAAAAAGATAGAATTTGAATATTTAATAAACACCAGAATATTCTAAAGCGTTCCGACTCGGCATTTTAAAACGGTTTCTAGAAAATGAAGCGGTTTTCGACCTGGACTCGAAAAGAACTCTAATGACTGTCAAAACGACCGTACCGGTGCGTAGATGACGACCAAGGGGTAGACACAAGTGTTTGAGCTATCACTTCACGATAAACTTATGAATTGTCATAAATTGTTTTGCGTACCAAACATGTCGCACAATCATCACTAGGTGGTTGGCGGAAGGTGTAAAACTGAGGTATCCACAGAACCTTAATATAAATTAGGGTTAAGTTTAGTAGTCATGAATAACTTTTGATCCTAGATTGTTATATTATTTTTAGGAGGAGAATTCATAGAAGATGGATTTTAGTCTTGCTTATCGTTATTGCGAAATTACTTTAAGCTAAGGTTTTACTTACTCAGTATAGTTATATATTGATTACTTGTTGGTTATTGTGATGATAATTGTGATGATCGATGATGATGATTGTGAATTGTGTTGTGACTTGATCGATGTTGGTGGACTATTATTTACGGGACATGGTTCCACACCCCATGTTTCGCCACTTATGACTCCCGTCAAAAGGGGGATGTCCAGATTAATGAGTCGGGAACGCTCGTTGTGATGAGATGGGATTCTGATATCCAGGGCTACGGTCCGGTATCGACATGGATTACCCATTGTGATGGGTATCCGATAAGAGATACGATGTCCAGGTCTACTCTCTGGCACCAACACAGGTTACTATTTTGACGGGAGCTCGGTTCTTGGAGTTAAGAGACGATACTCTTCTTTTCTTATGATTGTGTTGTTACTGTATTGGTGTGATTGATGTATGATTATACTGACCCCTTTTGTGTTTGCAAAACTGCTGTGATCCATTAGGGGAATGGTGAGCAGAAGTTTTGTAGGTATTCCGTTTGAGCATGCTTTGGGGATTATACGGGATTGTCGTTGGATAATGAATCTTAGTTTTCCGTTGTGTCCTAGTTGCCTAGAATTAATTTTTGAGTTGTTACATTGGATTTTGGAAATTATTGTATTGACCTTTGGTTTGAGACTTCCGTTGTAACCGTATTATTAACAATATAATCATCATTTAAGTATTGTTTCATTATGGTCTATTTGGTATGTACTACCTTGGACAACCGAGATGGTAGCACTCCCGTATACTAAGGACGACTTGGTAAGTCTCTTTGGTAGATGGACTTGTTACAATCAGGACTAATTAGGTCTTGTTTGCAAATCAGGGATTGGAACACGAGAATAGTTGGAAGAAACAAAATCAGTTAGTGTCCTAATCAGGCATATTCAGGCCTAATTAGAAACATAATTTAAGACGGGTTAGTGGTTTAATTAGGCCTAATCAGGCTTTGTTTATAAATTTAATGCCCCATTAGATAATTTTTAATGATGTCATATTGTTTTTGTTTTATAATATATATAGAATGTAAATATGATCTCTTTGTTCTATAAAAAGAGGAAAAAGGGTCAGGCTGCACAAAAGTATATTGTACATGCATATTATTTGGGAAGAGCCAGGTTTGTAGGCAAGTAAGAAAAATGGTATCAAGAAGAACTTAAGCATGAGAAAGAGAATAACCCTAAGGAAGATCTTGCTCTTACATAGAAAGATGTAGTGAATTGTCTTACTGATTAGGGTTATCTTTGGATCAGAGCACATACCCCGACATCTAGTACTCTGCCTCCACAGCGTTTGAAAAACGTTATTGATAAATTTGTAAGTTCAATCT
Source organism: Heliosperma pusillum (assembly GCA_022085475.1). NCBI lineage: Eukaryota > Viridiplantae > Streptophyta > Magnoliopsida > Caryophyllales > Caryophyllaceae > Heliosperma > Heliosperma pusillum. The sequence continues at coordinate 5,998 of JAIUZE010006773.1, forward strand.
AAACAAATATGTTTTCTTATTCATTAAGTTAATTCTGGTTGTGTAGTCATTGCTTGGACCATGATTCCTTTATAACATGGGCATTGGAAAGAAAATGATGAAAATGGGGAGTTTGTTCCTTCTAGATTTCAGGATACGTTGATGAAAGCATTAGGAAAACCAGAGCACACAGGGAGAACGACAAGAGTTGGCAGTTCTGTTAATCTTCAAACTTATTTTGGAAAACCACCAAGTCGAGATAATTGTGGAAACGGTATACATATAATGAAATCATTTTGCTTATTGAGAAGGCGAAGAGTGAAAATATGGAGTAAATGATTGTTCTGATGGAGAAGAAATAAACTAGCTAAAGCCTTGAGAAATGTTAGAAAATTTTCATCATCTACTTTCGAGGATTTGCCAGATAATCGTTCTCCTTAGGATCATGCTCATAGTAGTTTTCATTAAACTCATCTTAGTGACCCATTAATCGAGTTAAAGGTAAGTTATTGTCAAACACTTTCTTTTTATTGCGCGTAATTTACTAGTATACTTGGTGTTATATTTGTTTCCAATTGAGGGGTTGGTGAAGTTTGCTTTTGTAATTGTATTATGAGAATGTTATAGGAGAGAGTTCCTTGTCGACTTGCTATTATTGAAGAGGAAGAAGTGAGTGTTGTTGCAGAGGGGATAGTTTCACCATGGGTTGAAGGCAAAATGGTACACAACACTCCATTGACCATGTAAAACGCCCATGTGTCCATCGATAGAGTTATTAAAGCTCGCGCAGAAGTTCCATGTCCATGGATTGGATTTAGAAAAGTTGGCGAAGTGGAAGGGAGATTTGCACAATGGCTGAAAACCTTGATTTTGTTAGGTGAAGATGAGGTAACTTGACAGACAAGTATTATTACCCATTTTAAATTGTACAAAATGGACATATAATTAACATTATGGTTTTTGTTATTATATATTAGGCTTTTAATGAAAAAAAAAATCGAAAGAGAAAAGTCAAGTAAAAAGATACTAAAGAATCTGGCAACAAGGTTCAAAAGAAGGTAACAAATTTATATAAGATTTATTTTATAGAATATGATACTAAGATTAGATAAATTGCAAGCGAATATTTCGAAACTTTACTCTTTTAATGTTATAAGCAACAACAGTTGAAAAAGACAAGGGAAAACGAAAGGTAGGAGGTGAAGAAAATGACAAAGCTCCTCTTAGTGTGGAAAAAGTTAATGACTTGAGTTATCACTAAAAGATTTTAGAAAAGAAGTTGTACTCCTTATCTACCACTGCATGCGTCAAAATTGTGATAGATCCCTCAGTTTTTAACTACACAGAGAATAACCATATTGAATGCGATTTGACCGTTGTTGAAATTAGGCAGATGTTTTGATTTTGTGGCTAATCAATTTTATGCTTCAAGCTTGAGGAAGGTATATATGAACCTATGTCATTTATTGGTCTTTTGTTTACTAATAGTTTGGTTACTAATTTCCTCACGCTATTATGATTGAATCTATAGTTTCTTGTATCAATGTGCAACTACTATTAAAGCCACTATTTTAGTTGCATGCTTGTGCGCCCGTGAAACTTGTGGAGTACATGCGTAATCTAAGAGACTGTGAAGAGTATATTGGACATGAAATGAAACTTCAAGAAAAAAAATATATAGTATGGGAGCATTTTATGAGGGGCAAGTGGCAAAATATTTTTATTTATATATGCATATCATTTCTCTTAATTCTTGATAAATAATGATTTTGTCATGTTTTGATCACAATAACCATTGGATGTTAGCTTTCTTTTGTGTGGGATTGAACACGGTGTATAATTTGGACTCGCATCAAAGAAATTCAAAGAAGTTGGACATAACAACTGTGCTTGAAGGTAATGGCATATTGTATTGTGCTTATGGAGGAAGAAGCAATTATAGTAAATATAAAATTTAAACTCAATGTCAAAGTGATCGAGGTAAGTAAAACTTTAACTATTTTTATTTTATGTATCAACTAATAAATTAAAAAATATTATAAATAATATATTTTATTTAAAACAGTATCCGCAACAACTAGAAGATAATGAGTGTCGTTATTTTGTCATGAAATGGATGTATGGCATAACCATCTACTATTCTAAATCTACAGAGAAAGAAGTTGAGAAGGTAATTCAATCTTAATTTAACTCTTTTCATTATCTGTTTTCTTTTTTCAATTAGTTTTCTTAATATACGCTAATTTTGAAAATGCAGAATATTGCAAATCCAACCATTTCAATCATTGACATGAATTTGGCTAGAGAAGTTTGGGCTACTAAATGTTCTAAACATTTAGTGTATATTAGCTTAGTGAATAAGGCGTTTGTGGGATTATTTATACTTTGGATTGTATATGGAACATTGTTAGGTTGAATGAGATGTAATTTTTTTACATGTAATGCATGTGGTTGGTTGGACTTCTTGTTGGTGGTTGGTTGGACTTCTTGTTTCAGATTTTTAAATTTTGGTATTCGGATTGTCAGTTTTATGGGGAGGTGCTGCCAAAATTTCGGTAACCATTATCTATATATAAAAAATTCATTATTGAAAATTGCATCGGTTCTAAAAAGAAATAACGCGAATAGTTAGATGAATTGGTGCGAAAATGAAATGTCAATTGAATCATTTTCTATAAATTGACGCAAAAGATAATTAAATTGCATCAGTCTCTAAAGAAATGATGCAAAACGTTGGCGCGAAAACTAAATGTCAACTGCATAAGGTCCAATAAATGGCGCAAGGAAATACAGATTTTGCATAGGTTCTAAAAGGAGTATTCGTTTGCTTCACTTGCGGAAACAAAACCTACTCAAATAGTAACCTTATTGCATCAGTTGTACAACCGACACATGAACAAATATGACCCTCGAAATACATCATTCAAAAACCGATGTAAATACCAATTTAAAAGTGATACAATAGAAAGTTTTTTGTACTAGTGGTTTCAAAATTAGGGTCAGTTGAGCTAGAGAATTCCGCAGGAGAAAAGTTCAAGGTAAATGGTAATAATCAGGTAAAGAATTACTATGGGCAAGAAGATTTTGTTGGAGTGGTCGAGGTGTTAAACCTTGAACCCGGTACCGAACCTACTAATTGAGGTGACGAAGGTCGAGCGGGACCATATAAGCCAGCCGACCGGGAGGCGACCCGGGGGGTAAAAGACTTTCAAATTTGCATCATCTCAATTCTAGTTTAATTAGCTCTTGCATTAGTTTGGAGAAATTGAATTATTAAGTCTAGTTTAAATAATTAATGTATTGGTTATTAGTTGCATTTAAGTTTATATTAATTATATTGTTGCATTCATATTTAGTTTCGTAATGTAATTGCATTTAGTTTTAATATAGCGCATTCTAGTTAATTAGTTATTGCATTGCTTTTCTATTGAGTGATAATGTCGTATTTCTTCGCGAACGGCGAGGCAACTACATGAAATCAGTAGGCCTCAAGAAATAGTCGATCGACCAACTGCTTCACTTGATCGACTAAAATAAGTTAGTCTGAGGGAATAGTCGACCGCCCACCTTCTTCACTTGATCGTGTAATCTGCTATAATTTCTAATGTAAAACAGTGGTGGAAACTCTGTCGATGGGGCACTAAATAACACAATGATTAAATTAGGTGAATACTAAATCTAGAATTAAAATATTTATTCTGAAATGGTAATTCTCAAAATAACAGTTGTTATAAATAAACTACAACTCGACACTTGCATAAAAAGCAAGGTCTTAATTTACAAATTAAAATAAAGGTTCTGATCAAACTACGACTTAAACATAGAAGTCCTTGAAGACTACTCGTTAGCTCCCATTCCGATCCACCAATCCTGTAACACCCGGAAATGTACCCTATTTTTCTAGTAGAAATATTTTACGAAATCTTTTCAGTAATTTTAAGTTTTAAATTATAATTTTAAGTTCCGAGTCGAATTTAGAATTTCCGAGTTCGTATTTGGAATTTCTGCGAGATTTCATGAAAATGTCGTCTTCAGTCTAGTTTGACTTTTCTTGACTTTGGTAATCGCCTTTGACTTTTTCTCTACACATCTCACACAACTCATACTCCTTAACCTAAAATCTCATTAAACACAAAATCAAACCTAGTTTTCTTCTTCCTTAAGAAATCAATTTCCCTCTTTGATTTCCATCTTAGATTTGGCGTAGTTTCTTCGTTACTCGATAGAATTTACGTAAGTTCATCTTATTCTTCCTCCCGTACCTTCCTCTATCCGTATTGATAATAAATTTATCGTCTTTCTCGCTTTTTAAGCATTCCGTCTTTCTCAAGGAAATGAAAAACTTTATTCATCTTTTTACGATCTATTGTAGTGGCCGACCTCCAATATCCCGACAAGACTATTTCCTTATAGAAGAGGAGCTTGACGATCATTAGAGACCTCACAGGTAACGTGAAGGGTTACTCGGTAATTACTTACGTGTTTTACATGTTATATGCTAGAAAATCGTATTAGTATACGATTAGGAAGATTAGAAACCATGCTATGATTAGTAAATGATGTTATATGATGAATGTTGATGAATTATATTGATTGTTGATGATTATTTGAAGTATATATGCGAATTGAAATGATTTGGAAATGAATTGGTTGAGCTTTGGAAGCTCTCGGGTGAAGAAGTGATCCCAGCCGGTCGACCGGCCGCCGGTCTGACCACCGGCTGGGAACACATCAGAACCCCCTTTGGAAATTGAGAATTTGTATGAAGTGGTGCTCCAGGCCGGCCCACCGGCCGCCGGTCCCTCCACCGGCCTGGAACACATCAGTGTTGAAGTTGTGAATTGGGTATGATTGTCTGAGCCGGTCGACCGGCCGCCGGTCGACTGACCGGCCCAGACCCCTTTCCTCTGTTTTTGAGTTTTTGCCTGTGTTCTGATCCGGCCCACCGGCCGCCGGTCTCCAGCCCGGCCTGGAACACGGCTGTACATTTTTCCTTCAACTTCTAAAACTCGTAATTTATATTAGTTCGCATGATCGGTTTGTCGTATAATTTTACGTAATGTCTTATAATATTCATGTTTTGGTTATACGATATCTCTTTCGCATGTATCACATGTTTGGTGACGGTTTTCGATATGTTCCCACTTTGAGTCGGTTTTTACAAATGAGTCGGTTTGAGCACTATTTTGTATTGTGCTTTGTATTCTCATTCCCTTGGCTACCTTCCCGTTCGTAAGGCTTGAATGTCGGAACGGAGAGGTATCCTACTGCTTAAATGCATGTGTTAGTGGGCATACGACGACGTTGTTGGGAGTTGAACGCTATGCGTTGATCGACCCGGCCGTCAAATGTTGTGTACTTGCGAGGTGGTGTTATTTGCATGTAGCGTAACGCTTGTTATGAGGCTTGTGCTCTTTTCTGCCTCTTTCGTGAATTGATCTACCGAGAATGTGGGTACTCGGCGTCTATGATTTACCGAGTCTTGGATGCGAAACGTGATCGCATGTCGAATCGGAAAATGTGATTCCGAGAATCTGGCCAGGTTTAGATTAGGAGCCTTATCGTTCCTACCAGGAGGAAATTAGTCTACATATACGAAATG